>ML386695.1:32858-126933 GCA_005239525.1 Nicotiana knightiana | reverse complement strand
TAGTGGTTATTTTGGTTTGCGGGTCTGTATATATATATATATATATATATATATATATATATATATATATTGGCTGACCCCTCTTTACGACTGCTTTTGGTTAAAAATGGCTTACTATCTTTTTCAATTAATGTTTTGAACTTTAAAACTTGGCGCGTGTTGGGATGTTTAACCAAGTATGGGAAAATCTTTAGTAATTTAAGTGTGGGCTTGCCTAACCCGGGTGTTAGGCGCCATCACGACTTGAGTTAGTATTTTGGGTCGTGACCGAGCTGGTAGGCGGCGGCTAGGGTTTCGGATTTTCTTAGATTTAAGAAGATTGGTGAGGATTTCGGGGATTTAGGTTGGAAATATGGAAAGAGGAGGAGGAGACGAGAAGGTGGTGAAATTTTGGAGTGGTTTGGACCACCACCGTCGATGGCGCACGGTGGTGGATGTGGTGGGGCGACGACGGCTTAGAGAGAGGGTGGGAGAGAGAAGAGAGAAGAGAGAAGGGGGTGGTTTTAGGGTTTGGAAAATAAGGGAAAAATCTAATTTTTAGCTTTTATATTTTAGTTATGGATAAATTTTGTCCATTAGATTAAGATGGATTGAATTGTCATGATGGATTTTCATTTGCTTAACCAAAACAACATAGTTTTTTCTTGAAACTACGTCGTTTTAAATCCTCCCGTGATAGCCCCTTGTCTTGCACTCTTGGCCACTTTCTCTTTCAAATTTGGTCCAATTTCTTCCTTAATCCTACTTATGAAACTAAATTTTCACAAAAAAATAAATTAATTAAATAACTTATTCAGTTAATTCCTAAAATGCACAAATGAAAAAAAAGGAACTATTTTTGGTATTTTTATGATAGGAAATATGCAATTAAAGACACAAAAATTTAGAAAAACAATTAAAATAAAAAATACTAATGACTTTGGGAGGTGTTAAATACTGAGAAAATTAGGTGTTCGGATCTGCCCCTCTTTGCTGGAGAACATGAAGAGTTTTCGTGCAAAGAAAAGTGAATTCCATAGCTAATTTTTGCTCACATATCACTCCGATGGAAGAATTGTTTTGAAAAATGTGACTGAACCTTGCTTCCGAGGTTGCTTACATATCCTTGGCTAAAAAGGAATCAGGTCAGTGTAGTTCTGGGAAAATTTGGTAGCTGGGACTACCAGACACTGGACTTAAGAATGATGTTGTTGCTTTTGCTGTTGTTGTTGTTGTTACTGTTACTTGCTAAAGAGAACTACATATTTCTACAAATTAAGAGTTACAAAATTCCTATGAATGTGTCTTCTGGAGTCAAATCTTGATTCTTGACTCGCTCGCTTGTCTTGGCCTTAGACTAGATATTGATGCTCTTTGAAGAAAAGATTACGACTCAATCTCAGTTGTTTGCTTTCCTGGTTCGAGATTTAGAAGGTGAATTTTGAGACACCGAGTTGCTGATCGTCACAACCTGTGCTTTATGGCGGAGCCTGTAAAAGACATCAAAGACGAACAAAACGAACAAAAATTTCTGCCCCAGTTGGAACTGAGAAAAATTTGTGAGTTATTGAGTAAAGCTGCAGATCAACTTATTTTATTTAAGATGCTAAAATGATACTGAAGACTCCAAATAGGATGTACTTATCTTGGGAGTAGAACTGATAAAACTTAGACTTAGGAGGTGCATCTCCCATGGGTAGCATTGGAATGATTGTGAGATTCAAGGACTCGAACTAGGAATTGCGTCTCCTAGGATTAATGATTCATATTAGGAAGTGCGTCTCCTATAAGAATGAACATGGTTGACTCAAGCTAGGAAGTGAGTCTCCTACGAATGAGGTTGAAAGACTCGGAGTAGAAAGTGTGTATCCTAGGAATAAAGGTATAGATTAGGAAGTGCGTTTCCTATTGGGATGACTCAAACTAGGAAGTGCGTCTCCTACGAGTGAGGTTGAAAGCCTTGTACTAGGAAATGCGTTTCCTAGGATTGGTGGTTCAGATTAGGAAGTGTGTCGCCTATTGGAATGACTCAAACTAGGAAGTGCATCTGCTACGAATGAGGTTGAAACTCTTGGACTAGGAAGTGCGTCTCCTAGGATTGATGATTCAGAGTAGGAAGTGCATCTCCTATTGGAATGACTCAAACTAGGAAGTGTGTCTCCTACAAGTGAGATTGAAAGACTTGGAGGGAATGTAACTAGGGGTTGGCGCCCTGTATCACTAAGAAAGAATGTAACCAGGGGTTGGTGCCCTGTATTACTAAGAAAGAATGTAACTAGGGGTTGGCGCCCTGTATCACTAAGAAGGAATATAATCAAGGGTTGGCGCCCTGTATCAGTGAAAAGGAATGTAACCAGGGGTTAGCATCCTGTATTACTAAGAAAGAATATGGCCAGGGATTGGCACCCTGTGTCACTGAGAGAATGTAACCAAGGGATGACGCCTCGTATCACTAGAGATAAAGTAACCAGGGGATATGATACCTTGGAATTAAAGTGGAACCTCACTAAGGATTAGTGTACCTTAGGTTGGAAAATACAAATAGGGATTGGTGTACCCTATACTAAACATGTGACTAAGGATTGATATACCTTATGCTGGAAAATGCAGTGGTTGATTATGTGATTATAGGCATATCTTGAAAGAAAGAGCACAGACTTTGAAGAATTTACCTTTGGTGATATTCGTCCTTTGAGAACTTCATTGCTACACTACTTTGTTTCCTGCTTCAAACAAAGAAAGATTTGTGAGTTTCAAAGTGGTGGTCGGTTTGTGGTCTTGATATCTTGAGTAGTTTGAATTCGCGATGACCTTCTGAGGAAGAACTGATTCTTTCAGCGCGGTACTAAGTTGCTAGTATAATCTATATTGCTTTCTGGAGACCTTGTCTTTCTATCGTTTCCCCCGACTGTTTCGTACCCGGATGCCACATACCCTTTGGCGATTTTTTCTAAAATCAATTTTGATTATCTTGCGCCCGGTATTAGTTTATGTCTGTGATGCTATCAACTTTTCCCATGAAGCAAGTCTCGCTTAGCGAACTTTTTTTCCGATAAAACTACTTTTCATTTCATCAAAAATTGTCTTTACAAAACCAAATCAATGCTGACCATCAATCTTCTACTCACTATTACAGAATTAACTATCTGACTACACTGTACTCAACAAAAACTACAAGCTACTCTAAGGAAAATTGTTTAAGCTCTCCAATGCTTGTTCCCATTTGACCTTTTCAATTACTTTGAAACACTTTGTTCGTCTTATCAGAGGAAATCACAGTTGGATTTGTGGCTTTGTCAATGCCGTGTATGCCCCACATCATTGTTTTTGCACTTCTGGGAAATAATGACCAATTTCATGGCTTTTTTTTTTAGGTTTCTAGGAAAATAGACCAACAAAGTTTTCTCTTTGGAACTTCCGTTTGCATGAACCCTCGGATCTTGTTTAACTTCAAACAACGCATTCTGCATGTTACTCCCTAGGTATGTCCTCTTTGATGTCCTAGGATAGACTGTTAGAAAGCTGGTAACAGATTTTGAAATCATTTCTTGTTTGTTTTAACAAAGACTGACTCAAAATAATAATGCAAATGGACACAATGACACGATGTAAAAGTGAAAAGTAATAGTATTTAACTGAAAATGCTACTTTAGGGGAAAAGAAAGAAAGAAGGGGATCTTTTAAATGTGGTAGCCAACGTTAATTATCATGACATACATTTTGGACTGAGCAGCCGAATCTATCATACCAATCTCCCTTTCTTCTTGTTGTTCTTTTTCGTCTTTGAAGTTGGCCTCTTTGTTCCAATCATTTGCAACAAATCACAACTCACCTTCGACCAACAGTGCCCCAAAAGATTTTCACCAACTAGACTCTCTCATATATTTATCTCTACTGACCATCGCCTTACAGTGCCCATGAGGGTTTTCACCAATAAGACTCTCATTTTCATTCATTATCTTCTTCTTCTTCGTCTTCTTCTTTTTTTTTCTTTTTTGCGAGAAACTTGATGTTGTTCTATGTCGTGTGACAACTGCTGCTTACTGTGTGCTTCCGATGGAATTATAAAAGACTAATTGGAAGGTCTTTATTTGGAAGGCTTTTGGAGGGGGATAGAAAGAAAGGGTCACATTAAGGCTCAAAATAAACTCAAGATGATAGGGTTAAATATTTACAACCCTTGGAATCGACTCTTCATAAATCATAAAAAAAAATCTACCAAATTTCAGATACTGGGGAATTTTCATTTTTGATTTTGTTAGACAGAACCCTAGTGTAGAGATGCCCACGTATCCTTTAAAGGAATCAGGTCAAACGTAGTTCAAACTAACACGAAAGATTTTGTTGTTGTTTCTATTTTATTTTTTCCCATCATTCTTTACTCTTTTCCTTTTCTTCTCTTCTCTTTTTTTTAATGATCAAATTATCCTAGCTCCTATTTTCTATACTTGATTCCAAAATATTGGGGATCGAAGAAAAATAAAACAAGCTCAAAAGGGGTAACAAAGAGTATAAAGTGTTTGGGTAGTAGAAAAATGGCCTCCCAGCCTCAAGAATGCCCAACATTCTATCTTTTCTCAGGTTCGGCATTGATGGACATGACAGTCTTCTTGGTTTTTTCAGTTTTATAGTTCCATAGTCAATATCTTTTTCGCAACAAATGACCTTTGACAAATTGGAGCCACCTTTATTAGTCTTTGCCTTGATGTGAAATGATGCACTTCAGTACCAACTAATCCATTTTAAATTCCCTGGAGTGCACCTTCTTTGGAGATTTGGGTCATCTTCCCTGATATGATTAGATTATGGTTGATCATGGAAAAAAGCCTTTCATCGATTAGTCCAACCAGGCTTCAAAACTTCCAATTATCCTTAAGCCGGTATTCATGATAGGTTTGAGATAAACATATTTAACCTCTACGAATATAACTATATTGGTTCCATATGACACATGCTTATCATCAAAGTTTTTCAATCTCTTACTTGTCCTTCACGTGTTGTTCCTCAATTTAGTTCAAGATTGAACAAGCTTTCTAAAATCTAGCTGAAAACTCCGCATGCATGTCATGTCACTAAAATTGGCATGAAAAAAACTACATATGCAAGACGAACTAAACACAATGGATTAAAATGACACAGAAAAAAGTTGTATTTCATTGAATAAAGGATAGAGAGGTATAATGACAGGACAAAAAAATAACATCTGGATCACAACCTTGAAATAATCCGAATAATAGAAATTATGAAAAAATAAGTTACCAAGACTCCATCCCGGCAAGGAAGGGGTGACTTCCCAATTATCAATCTCAACATCTTAGCTATGAATTTGCACATCAGCGTCAGATATGACTTTCAATGATTTTGATCGCCTTGCATTCAGTGGACATGTTCTTGACATTTTTAGCAAACTGTCCCCATATTCTTTATCATTATAAATCATTCGAACAATGCGTGCTTGTTCATGAAGTTTAGGGTTCCATTATCTTGGACCATGATCATTCCTTCTTGAATCATCATTTCTACTTCCTTTTTCAAAGGCCGACAATCCTCAATGCTATGCCCCTGGACAATATAATTGTACATTCACCGTAAAACAGGGTCATAACCTTTCGCATATGGATCAGGAACATACCATTGAAGCGGCTCAATCATGCCACAACGCTTAGCTTTTCAAACAAACTTGTGTAGGATTCTACGATTGGCATGAAATTGTCCTTCTGCTTATGTTCCCTTTCGTACTCTTGTTCTGGACGAGGGTGTTAGAGTGATTGAGTGTTCTGCTGTCGCGAGCGAATGTCTCTTGGATTTGGGGCCCGCATTTTTTGGTGATTGGATGGTGGGGCATAAAACCGAGCATTGACTGTTGCATACTGTGGAGCAACTGAGTAACGTGGATCCGGGGGTTGAGATGCTCCTCTTTGGCCTCTTTTTGCCCGTGATGCCATCATGGCCTCCTCATCTTTATTCTTTTAGTTAACAAGGTTGTCCGGCTTATTCTGGATTTTTTGGGTGGATTATTTGAGAGCCTCTTGACTTATAATTCGCCCAGTATTGAGGCCATTCTCGACCATTTCTTCTATCTTGATTGCATCAGCAAAAGGTCTGCCCATTGCTGACATCATATTTTGAAAATAATCAGGATCCTGAGGCTTGAAGAAAGACAATGATTAACTCATGGTCATCAATGGTGGCTTAACTCTAGATGCTTGCTCCCTCCACCTAACGGCATACTCCCTGAAGCTTTCAGTCGAATTTTTCTTCATATTGGACAGGGAATTGTGATCTGGCACAATATCAATTTTGTACTGAAATTATTTGATGAAGGCCTGGGCCATGTCGTCCCAAACATGGCAGTGAGAGATATC
This sequence comes from Nicotiana knightiana, assembly GCA_005239525.1. NCBI lineage: Eukaryota > Viridiplantae > Streptophyta > Magnoliopsida > Solanales > Solanaceae > Nicotiana > Nicotiana knightiana. The sequence continues at coordinate 120,589 of ML386695.1, read as the reverse complement.
ATGGTCAATGTACCATTCAGAGGCTACCCCTACCAGACTCTCCCCAAAATAATCCATCATCAACTCTTCATTTGTTCCTGCAGCCCTCAGCTGGTTGCAGTACCTTTTCAAGTGGGCGGTAGGGTCACTGTGTCCATCATATTTCTCAAATTTTGGGGTCTTAAACCCAGGTGGAAAATGGATGTTAGGGAACATGCATAGATCACTGAATGAAATAATTTTGTGACCACCTAGTACTTGTATGTTCTTTATGTTCTTCTCAAGACTAATCATTTTTCTGGCCAACTCATCTGGCTCACCCATCTTGGCAGCTTTTTCAGTTTCTACAAGTGACTCGTACTGAGAAGTCTGATTGTATGGAGCCGAGACCCTAAAATCCATGTTTGGAGAGTAGTATTGTCCATCATAAGCATGAGATAGTGGCTCATTATTTGGCCTTGTCACAGGAGGTGGTGGCAGAATTGTATACATAGGCGCACCAGACACGATGAGAGATGTGTTCCTAACCGGTGCGGCAGGAGGTCGCACATTGGAGGTACTAGGGGCGGAAGGGAAGCTGTAGTTTGGTACATATCCCGAAGGTAGAATGTGATCACTCGTTGTAGGGAGCGGTGGTTGAATAGCTTGGGGTATGGTGGAATTTCTCTCAGAGGGACCCTGAGGCGGAGACTGACCAGAGAACCAAGCCTGATACACATCAGTCAGTTGATGTTTCAATCTTCTTACTTTCTCCAACTCTTGTTCGACCGATTGACCCTGAGGTTCATCACTGACCAACTCGATTTCATCATTGTTAGCCATCGCTACCTTCCCCTTAGACCTGGTAAAGTAATGATATGTTGCTAGTTGCACCACAAACCGACCACCTTAAGCTTACTATATAAGAGGCATCAAACGTGTTACGATTAAGCATTTTAGAAAGACGAATCATACGGAAATATGTTATGCTCCTAACATTATCACCGTCTCTAACATGCTTTTGGAAGGCTTCGTATTTCATTCCGCCTTATAAGGTCGCTGCTTATTGAAGCTCTTATTTATTCCTCTCTTTTTTTGCTTTTTTTTTACACCTCGCCTTATTTTAGAGCCGTTGAAAAATATTTCAATCAAACCTTTTAGGGGTTGCCTACGTATCATGCCGCCGCATGAATCAGATCATTACATAGTTCAGGAAAATCATGAAGAAATAAATAGACTAACTCTTTTTTTTTCTTTTACTCATATACAATTCAGACCATGAAAGCTCCTATCAAGAAAAATATTTTTGAATTTTTTGCGGAAATTGTTGAAAGAAAGACTTCTAAATGAAAAGATTTTTTTTTGTTTTTTCGAAAGAAAGAAAACGTTTTTGGGGTTTTGAATTTTTGCCGTTGAATGAAAAAAATCTTTGGACTCTGAGATTTCTTTTTAATTTCAAAAAGAAAAACTTCTGAAAAAAAGAATGAGAATATTTGCAAATTAATATTTTTATTAGAATTTCTAGATTTGATGTCTCAAAGATTGATGGAAAATTTTTTTGGATTTTTGAAATTTGGGGGTGAGACCCGATAAAGGTTGCCTACGTATGTCACATCCAGTGAGAATCAAACCCGCGTAGTTCAGTCAAAAAATTTCCAATGAAACTAACTATGTTTTCTCTTTTTATTTTCTTTTTATGAATATTAATCATGGAAACCAAACTCACCAGAACACTTGGGGATTTTGTTTTTTATATATATATATAAATTTAAAAAGAACGAACTTTTGTACAGAATCGGGAGCATGTGTTTTTTTATTTTTCTCTGCTCATTCAACAAATCAACCCTAAAGCTGGTCAAAATGCAAGCCTCCCAAATAAAGTAACAGGTAGCACATAAGTGAACATGATGGTCTCAAAGAGGATACATGTCTTATATGGACCCGGCCCCTGTGCTGAGTTTCGCTAAGTCAAATGCACGTGATGCACATAAAGCGAACCTACTAGGGATATCCGGCATGAGGTTTGTTTTTCTAGGTTTAAATCCTGGTGATGAAGGTATCTATACTGGCTTACTCGAGCGGATAACTCGAGCCGAAGAGGGTTAGTGTACCGGTAGTATTGCTTTCCAGCTTAACTGATGGTGCTCCCCGCCTAAAATATGTGTGACTAAAATCCTTCACCGGGTGACAAGCACCTCGGCTATCTCAAAGAAAGCAGGCTATGTTAAGCAAATTCCCAATTTAATTTCAAGAAGACTCAGAGGGGTGCGCAAAAAAACAGTTTATATATAAATTTCAACAATATTAAAGCGGTAAAAATAGAACATGTAGCACATTAGGCACAAGTAAATCACAATATATACAAAATTAATAAATCCAAATAAAAGTCAACATGTACAAGCTAGTTCTGGTTGTTCCCAGTAGAGTCGTCAGAGCTGTCACACCCCATTTTCTACCCCCAAAAGATGTATATTATGGATTGTGTTATGGATTATTGTGGGTTAAAGAGTTTTTCCAAATAAAGTGATAAAATTTGAGTAGGGATTATTTTTATTTACAGAGTCGCCACTTGAAATTGATTTTCGGTGTTCCAAGTCACCTTTTCTTTAAATCCCTAGTCAATGGAAGATTTGACTCTTTCATTATTGGTCTGTGAAAACTGTAACGACACGGCCGGTCATTCCGAGAGTTTAGCCCCGTTACTCCTGTTTCTTCTTCATTCTTGTATGGTTCAGATCTTTTATGTGTCATTGGGTTGATTGGTTTGGGTTCAGAGTGATTGGGGAGAGAAATGAGACACTTAGTCTCTTAAGTGGGTGATTTAGTTAGAAAAGTCAATTGATGGTTGACTTATAGGTAAATGATTTCGGAAATGAGTTTTGTTATTCGGATAGCTTCGTCAGGTGATTTGGGACTCAAGAGTGTGTTTAGAATATTATTCGGAGGTCCATGGTAGAATTAGGCTTGGATTGGCAAAATTGGATTTTTAGGGATTTCCGCTCGGCTGGGGAAAATTAGCTATCGGGGTTGGAATGGAATTCCAGAAGTTGGGATAGGTTCGTAGTTTCATTTGGGATATGTGTGCAAAATTTCAGATCATTCGGACATGGATTGGTTGGTTTCGGCATCATAGGCGAATTTCGGAAGTTTAGGAATCCTTAGGCTTGTACTTTGAGTTGGTTTGGTGATTTGATGTTGTTTTGAGTGTTCTGAGGATTCGACTAAGTTTGAATGATGTTATGGGATGTATTGGCAAGTTTGGTTGAGGTCTTGAGGGCCTCGGGTGTGTTTCTGATTCTCAACGGGTCATTTTTGGACTTGAAAAGTTGGTAGATTTTTTTGGTGTTTTGTTGCAGAATATTTGTTCTTCGAGATCGCGAAGAGGAGGTCGCATTCACTTAGTCTTAATTGGGGCTATGTTGGTGTTATTACATGCGATCACAGAGGTTAGGTCGCGATCGCGTATGTGTATGGTGCAGTGCTTTGCGAACGCGTGTTCAGGGTCGCGTTCGCGTAGAAGAGGGTAAGCCGGGGAAAGGTTGAGGCGATTTCTCTACGCGATTGCGTGAAGCAGGTTGCGATCACGTAGCGTCGTGTAGAAGTGGTTTGTGAACGCATGGGTTAATACGCGATCGCATAAGGTTAATTTAGGGGCAGCCTTATTTGTGCTTCGCGATCGCGAGGCAATTTCCGCGATCGCGATGAAGGAATAATTGGGCAGAATGTTTAAAGTTCAAAACGAGGGTTTAAGTTCATAATTCCAAAATTTCATTAGAGAGCTCGGGAAAAGGTGATTTTAGAGGGGATTTTCAGAGGAGTAATTGGGGTAAGTGTTCTTCACTTAATTTTGGTTGAATTCCATGATTGTGTCTTGATTTTTATCATCTAAATTGGGAGCTTGGGATGAAATTTTGGTGAAAAATAGAGGAAATTTGGAGAGTTTATTTTGGGGAATTGAATGGTCATTTGATGTCGAATTTTGAGGAATTTGATATGGGTAGACTCGTGAGTGAACGAGGATTCTAGTTTTATAATTTTTGTCGGATTGCGAGACGTGGTCCCGGGGGTCGGGTTTGGCCAATTTCGAGATTTTTGATGTAACTTGATTCTTTTCGCGTGGGATTTGTTCTGTTTGCGTATATTGATGGTATGAATCCGATTTTGATAGATTCAGGACGATTTGAGGCCGAGTTGAGCGGCAAGGTCATCGCGGAGTAGATTTTCATCCGATTTGAGGTAAGTAATGATTGTAAATGTTGTCCTGAGGGTATGAAACCCCAAATTTCCATACCGTTTCACTATTTTGAAGTGGCGCACATACTGGGATACGAGCGTGTGGCGTGCATTGTTGGGGATTGTGACTTGGTTCGTCCCGTAGCAACTATTAAGTTGCGTATTTGACTGAAAACTATATGATATTTTGTATTTTAGAAAGTATTACTATGTTTTGGGCTGAATGCCGTATTTGGACCTCGTGCCAAGTTCTTTGGACCCTTAAGGGATTTTACTACTATTTCCTCACTGTTTTGATCTAAAATCAGTAATCAGTTATGCTATGTTTTTACTAATTTCATAATCAGTCTTGTTCACTCCGTTTGATGCATAAAATGATACTTGGGCGGAGCACCCTGTTTTACTGATAGCCCGAGTGGCTGGAGAGGTTTCTGACTGGTGAGGCCGAGGGCCTGTGCTGTGAGGATATTAGTGAATCGGGCTTCGCGCCGTAACATGTTGTTACTGATTCATGATTATGTGAGGCTGAGGGCCTGATTGATTACGCCACGAGATGGCTTGTTATAGCGCTTGCGCTGTAGGAGCCCCCTGGAGTCTGTACACCTCTAGTGAGCGCATGTACCTACTGAATGCGAGTGCCAAGTGACGAGTGATTGGGAGGCATGAGTTGTTGTGAGGTTGCCCGAGGGGCTGATTTTGAGTGATTGTAATGTCTGCCTGAGGGTCTGATTTGAGTGATGTTATTCCCGATGGGTGGTTTATGATACATGCTTTTGCCCGAGAGGCTACTTATGACTTTTATCACATTTACTCTAAACTTCTGGACTTTTGTTGAAATTGTTGGAAAAGTAATTTCAAATGATGTTTAATGAAATCATCTTTTAAGCGTGATGATTTGACATATGTACTGTTGGGAAGAAGAGCTATATCTACTGTGAAATTATAACATGTACTTACGTGTTTCTTATTGGTCAGACCTTATTTACTTTTATTACTTACTGAGTTGGCGTACTCACATTACTCCCTGCACCTTGTGTGCAGATTTAGGTGCTAGGGCATCAGGGTGAGAGATGATTTTCCCGTCTTAGAGTTTTACGGCTATTAGCGAGGTAGCTGCATGGCGTCCGTAGCCTTGCCTTCTCCTTATTAATTTTATAGCATTTATTTTCCCAGACTAGTGACTCCGGGATTTTGGGTTGTATTTAATGTTTGGTATATCCTTACTTGTTTTGAAATGCTTAAACGATAATTTTTTATGACATATCAGATTAGTAATGATTTGAACGAAAGGTTTCTTTATGTTATAAGTAGTGAATTGGCTAGCCTAGTATCACGATAGGCTCCATCACGGCAGGGTTTTTTTTGGGGTCATGACAAGTTGGTATCAGAGCCTAGGTTACATAGGACTCACCAGTCATGAGCAGGTTTAGTAGAATCTTGCGGATCGGTACGGAGAAGTCTGTACTTATCTTTGAGAGGCTGCAGAACCCTTAGGAAAAATATCACATTCTTGAATTCTTGTTGTGCGAATCTATTGATTCTGGTAACTAAACTTATGCCATTTCATTCTCTCACAGATGGTGAGGACACGTGCTACCGGGCAGGATGATCAGCCACCAGCTAGGCCTGTGAGGGGTTGAGGCCGTGTTCGAGGCTGTGGTAGAGGTAGAGATGCAACCCGCATAGCCGCCGGGACAACACCCATGGACCCACCTTTTATTCCAGATCAGGTCCCAGTCGCAGATGTTCTAGCGGGACCAACCCAGGCACTGGCTGTGCCTATTGTTATTCCGGGTCTTCAGGAGACCTTGGCTCAAATTTTAACAGTGTGCACCAGAGTTGCGCATGCGGTCGCTGTTACTTCTACAGCCGCTACTTCTCAGGCCGATGGAGGCACTCAGACTCCTGCGGCCCGTATACTTGAGCAGGTTATTCAGGGACTTCAGACACCGGGGGCAGCTCTAGCCCAGCCGGTTGCACTTGTTCAGGATTATGTGATTCCCGTCATGCTAGATGAAGAGTAGTGCAGGTTGGAGAGGTTTGGTAGTCTTTAGCCTCCGACTTTCAGAGGCACAGAGGGCGAGGACACCTAGGGTTTCTTAGACAGGTGGCAGAGGATTCTGTGTACAACGGGTATATTGGAGACCAGCGAGGTCTTGTTCACTACCTTCCAGTTTTTAGGAGCTGCCTTTACTTGGTGGGAGGCTTATAAGAGGTGTAGGCTTGTTGGTGCAGCACCCCTTACATAGAAGCAATTCTTCGTTCTCTTTTTGGAGAAATATGTGCCACAATCCCGTAGAGAGGAGCTACACAGGCAATTTGAGCAGTTGCGCTAGAGTGATATGACCGTGACGAAGTATGAGTTGAGATTTTCAGAGCTAGCTCGTCATGCCATTTTTTTGGTTCCCACAGACAGGGAGAGGGTCCGGAGGTTCGTGAATTGTCTCTCATATCAACTTCGGATTCTCATGACCAGGGAGAGAGTATCGGGTGCTACTTTTGAGGAGGTTGTTGATATTTCCCGAGAGATTGAGCCAGTTCATCGCCAGGAGCGAGATGAGAGGGAGGCCAAGAGGCCTCGAGGATCTAGTAGTTTCGGTAGTGTCCCTTTAGGAGGAAATTTCCAGCACGGCAGAGGCCGTCCATTTAGGCAGGCTCAGTCAGCCCGCTCAGGTCATCGTGGGGGATCATCTGGTCATGGTCCTCACAGTTCTCATCAGGGGAAACCATCAGTCGGTGCCCTCCTAGCCTAGAGTTCATCCCGTGCACCATCAGTTCAGAGTTCCTCCACGCCAGGTTCTTCTATCAGTTATCCCGATGCTAGGGCTTCTCTTCTGTCCTCGTCCCCCGCACCAGGGAGTTATTTCAAGCATGGAGAGTTTGGGCACGTGTGGAGGCAGTGCCCTCATCGTCACGGTGGTGCGTCTCAGTAGAGGGGCCAGCCCTCGACTTCAGCTCCAGTTACTTCACCACTCGCCCAGCCAGCTAGGGGTGGGGGTCAGGAAGCTAGAGGCCTCCCTAAAAGGGGAGGTCGATCAGGTGAAGGACATGCCCGTTTTTATGCACTCCTAGCCACACCAAATGTTATGGCCTCAAATGCAGTGATTACAGGTATTGTTTCAGTTTGTCACTGAGATTCTTCGGTCTTATTTGATCATGGATCCATGCTTTCCTATGTTTAGTCATATTTTGCTCATTTTCTGGATATGCCCCGCGAGTCCTTTGTTACATTTGTTCATGTGTCGACTCCGGTGAGTGATACTATTGTTGTGGACCTCCTGTATTGGTCATGTGTGGTATCTATTGGGGGTCTGGAGACCCTAGTGGATCTATTATTGCTTAGCATGGTTGAATTTGATGTGATATTGGGCATGGATTGGCTATCTCCGTGTCATTCTGTTCTAGATTATCACACTAAGACCATGACCTTAGCGATGTCGAGATTCCCGAGAGTCGAGTGGAGAGGTTCTATTGATTATGTGCCGAGTAGGGTGATTTCATACCTGAACGCTCAGCGTATGGTAGAGAAAGAGTGTTTGTCTTATTTGTCTTTTGTGAGGGATGTCAGTGCTGAGACACCCGCTATTGATTCTGTTCCTATGGTCCGTGATTTTCCGGATGTTTTCCCCGCAGATCTGCCGGGCATGCCACCTGACATGGATATTTACTTTGGTATTGATCTGGTGCCCGACACTCTGCCTATTTCTATTCCACCGTATCATATGGCACCGGCAGAGTTGAAGGAATTGAAAGACCAGCTTGAGGAACTCCTAGATAAGGGGTTCATTCGGCCTAGTGTGTTGCCTTGGGGTGCACTAGTGTTATTTGTGAAGAAGAAGGATGGTTCCATGCGAATCAGTATTGACTACAGGCAGTTGGACAAGGTTACAGTCAAAAATAAGTATCCTTTGAGTCGTATTGATGATTTGTTTGACCAGCTTCAGGGAGCCAGGGTGTTCTCTAAGATTGATTTGAGATCTGGGTACCATCAGTTGAAGATTCGGGATTTGGATATTCCCAAGACTACTTTCACGACCCGTTATGGCCATTATGAGTTCCTGGTGATATTGTTTGGGATGACCAACACCCCAGCAGCGTTCATGCATTTGATGAACAATGTATTTCAGCCATACTTGGATTCCTTCGTTATTGTGTTCATTGATGACATCCCGGTGTATTCTCGTAGCCAGGAGGCGTATGTTTAGCATTTGAGACTCGTATTGCAGAGATTGATGGAGGAGAAGTTGTATGAAAAGTTCTCCAAGTGTGAGTTTTGGCTTGGCTCAGTAGCCTTCTTGGGGCACGTGGTGTCCAGTGAGGGTATTTAGGTAGATTCGAAGAAGATATATGCGGTGAAGAGTTGGCCGAGACCGTCCTCAGCCATAGAGATTAGGAACTTCCTTGGTTTGGCGGGGTACTACCGTTGCTTTGTGGAGGGGTTTTCTTCTATTACTTTGCCCTTGACCAAATTGACCCAGAAGGGTGCTCCGTTCAGGTGGTCAGACAAGTGTGAGGAGAGATTTCAGAAGCTCAAGGCTGCTTTGACCACAACTCCAATATTAGTATTGCCATCAACTTCAAGTTCTTATACCGTGTATTGTGATGCCTCGAGGATATGCATTGGTTGTGTATTGATGCAGGAGGGTAGGGTGATAGCCTACGCCTCGTGCCAATTGAAGACTCATGAGAAGAATTATCTGGTGCATGATCTCGAGTTAGCAACCATTGTTCATGCCTTGAAGATTTGGCATCATTATATATATGGGGTTCATTGTGAGGTTTTTACTGATCACCGTAGTTTGCATCATCTGTTTAAGCAGAAGGATTTGAATTTGCGTCAGCGGAGATTGTTGGAGCTTCTTAAGGACTATGATATCACTATTCTATACCATCCGGGGAAGGCCAATGTAGTGGCCGATGCATTGAGTCGTCGAGCGAAAAGTTTGGGGAGTCTATCATATCTTCCAGCAGTAGAGAGACCTTTAACACTTGATGTTCAGGCCTTAGGGGGCTAGTTTTTGAAATTGGATTTATTGGAGCCCCGTCGGGTATTGGCTTTCATAGCCTCCAGGTCTTCTCTTTATTACCGTATCAGAGAGCGCTAGTATGATGACCCACACTTACTTGTTCTTCAGGATAGGGTCTGACGAGGTGATGCTAGGGATGTAGCTATCAGTGATGATGTTGTGATAAGGATGCAGGGTCGGATATGTGTGCCTAATGTAGATGGACTTCGGGAGTTGATTCTTGAGGAGGCCCACAACTCGCGGTTTTCCATCCATTCGGGTGCCGTGAAGATGTATCAGGATCTGAGGCAGCATTATTGGTAGAGGCGAATGAAAAAGGACATTGTTGGATTTATAGCTCGGTGTCTCAATTGTCAGCAGGTCAAGTATGAGCACCGAAGACCAGGTGGATTACATCAAAGGTATGATATTTTGGAGTGGAAGTGAGCGGATCACCATGGACTTTTTAGTTGGGCTCCCACAGACTTCGAGGAAGTTCGATGCTATTTGGGTTATTGTGGATTGGCTGACCAAGTTCACACACTTAATTCCTGTTGGTACTACTTATACTTTGGAACGGTTAGCTGAGATTTATATTTGGGAGATTGTTCGATTGCATGGTGTTCCAGCTTCCATCATTTCTGCCAAAGGCATTCAGTTCAGCTCGCAGTTTTGGAGAGCCGTGTAGAGAGAGTTGGGTACTCAGGTTGAGTTGAGCACAACTTTTCATCCTCAGATGGACGGGCAGTCCGAGCTCACTATTTAGATACTAGAGGACATGTTGCGCGCTTATGTTATTGCTTTTGGGGGTTCATGGGACAAGTTTATGCTACTCGTGGAGTTTGTATATAATAATAGTTATCAGTTGAGTATTCAGATGGCTCCATATGAGGCTTTATATGAGAGGTGGTGTAGATCTTCGGTCGGTTGGTTTGATCCCGGGAGGCTAGGCTCTTGGGTACAGATTTGGTGTTGGATGCTTTAGATAAGGTGAAGTTGATTCAGGAGCGGCTTCGCACGGTGCAGTCTAGGAAGAAGAGCTATGCAGACAGGAAGGTCCGGGATGTATCTTTCATGGTTGGGGAGAAGGCTCTTCTGAAGGTGTCACCCATGAAGGGTGTTATGCGGTTTGGGAAGAGGGGAAAGCTGAGTCCCCGATTTATTGGACCTTTTGAGGATATGTGTACAAAATTTCAGGTCATTCGGACGTGGATTGGTTGGTTTCGGCATCTAGGTGAATTTCGAAAGTTTAGAAATCCTTAGGCTTGTACTTTGAGTTGATTTGGTGTTTTGATGTTGTTTTGAGTGTTCCGAGGATTCGACTAAGTTTGAATGATGTTATGGGATGTGTTGGCAAGTTTGGTTGAGGTCTTGAGGGCCTCGGGTGTATTTCGGATGCTCAACGGGTCATTTTTGGACTTGAAAAGTTGGTAGATTTTTCTGGTGTTTTGTTGCAGAAGATTTGTTCTTCGCGATCCCGAAGAGGAGGTCGCGATCACGTAGGCTTAATTGGGGTTGCATTGGTGTTGTTCTATGCGATCGTAGAGGTTAGGTCGTGATCGCGTATGTGTGTAGTGCAGTGCTTCGTGAACGCATGTCTAGGGTCGCGTTAGAAGAGGGTGAGTCGGGGAAAGGTTGAGGCGATTGCTCTACGCGATCGCGTGAGGAAGGTTACGATCACGTAGTGTCGTGTAGCAGTGGTTTGCGATGGCGTAAGGTTAATTGAGGGGCAGCCTTATTTGTTCTTCGCGATCGCGAGGCTATTTCCATGATCGCGATGAAGGAATAACTGGGCAGAATGTTTAAAGTTCAAAATGAGGGTTTGAGTTCGTAATTCTAAAATTTCATTAGAGAGCTCGGGAGAGGGCGATATTTGACGGGATTTTCAGAGGAGTAATTTTGGTAAGTGTTCTTCACTTAATTTTGGTTGAATTCCATATTTTGTCTTCATATTTGTCATCTAAATTGGGAGTTTGGGATGAAAATTTGGTGAAAAGTGGAAAAAAATTGGAGAGTTTATTTTGGGGAATGGAATGGCCATTTGATCTTAGATATTTAGGAATTTGATATGGGTAAACTCGTGAGTGAACAAGGATTCTAGTTTTGTAATTTTTTTCGGATTCTGAGACGTGGGCCTAGGGGTCGGGTTTGGCCAATATCAATATTTTTGTTGTAATTTGATTGTTTCCGCTTAGGTTTTGTTCCTTTAGCGTATATTGATGGTATAAATATGATTTTGATAGATTCTGGACGATTTGAGGCCGACTCAAGCGGCAAGGGCATCGCGGAGTAGAATTTAATCCGGTTTGAGGTAAGTAACGATTGTAAATCTTGTCCTGAGGGTATGAAACCACGGATTTCATCATCATTTCACTATTTTGAAGTGGCGCACGTACTGGGATACGAGCGTGTGGCGTGCACTATTGGGGATTGTGACTTGGTTTGTCCCGTAGCAACTATTAAGTTGCGTATTTGACTGAAAACTATATGATATTTTGTGTTTGAGAAAGTACTACTATGTTTTGGGCTGAATGCCGTATTTGGGCCTCGTGCAAAGTTGTTTGGACCCTTAGGGGATTTTACTACCTCACTATTTTGATCTAAAATCTATACTCAGTCATGCTATGTTTTTACTGATTTCATAACTCAGTCTTGTTCACTCCTTTTGATGCATAAAATGATTCTTGGGCTGAGCACCCTGTTTTATTTATAACCTGAGTGGCTGGAGAGGTTTCCGACTGAGTGAGGCCGAGGGCCTATACTATGGGGATATTATGGGATCAGGCTGCGCGCCACAGCATATTTTTACTGATTCATGATTATGTGAGGTCGAGGGCTTGATTGATTACACCACGAGATGGCTTATTATAGAGCTTGGGGTTGTAGGAGCCCCTCCGGAGTCTGTACGCCCCCAGTGAGCGCAGATACCTACTGAGTGCGAGTGCCAAGTGACGAGTGATTGGGAGGCATGAGTTGTTGTGAGGTTGCCCGAGGGGCTGATTTTGAGTGATTGTAATGTCTGCCTGAGGGTCTGATTTGAGTGATGTTATTCCCGATGGGTGGTTTATGATACATGCTTTTGCCCGAGAGGCTACTTATGACTTTTATCACATTTACTCTAAACTTCTGGACTTTTGTTGAAATTGTTGGAAAAGTAATTTCAAATGATGTTTAATGAAATCATCTTTTAAGCGTGATGATTTGACATATGTACTGTTGGGAAGAAGAGCTGTATCTACTGTGAAATTATAACATGTACTTACGTGTTTCTTATTGGTCAGACCTTATTTACTTTTATTACTTACTGAGTTGGCGTACTCACATTACTCCCTGCACCTTGTGTGCAGATTCAGGTGCTAGGGCATCAGGATGAGAGCTGATTTTCCTATCTCAGAGTTTTACGTAGATTTGCGAGGTAGCTGCACGGCGTCCACAACCTTGCCTTCTCCTTCTTAGTTTTATCGATTTTATTTTCCCAGACTTGTATTCTCTTTAGATGCTCATGACTAGTGACTCCGGGATTTTGGGCTGCATTTAATGTTTGGTATATCCTTACTTGTTTTGAAATGCTTAAACGGTAATTTTTATGAAATATCGGATTAGTAATGATTTGAACGAAAGGTTTCTTTATGTGATAAGTAGTGAATTGTCTAGCCTAGTATCACGATAGGCGCCATCCCGGCCCGGGGTTTTTTTTTTGGGGTCGTGACAAAAACAAAGTCCGGATAAGGAATTCTATTGACCGGGAAGAAGGTGTACGGCATTACTCGAGTCCCGTGATTCGAGCACAGTCGCTTTATTGACTAGCTCTTGGCTTGAATTAATTTTGGATAAACTGTATTTTTGTTTGATATCAATTTTTTACCTATCCACTTTTATTTATTGAAATTATTAAGGAATTATTTGAATAATATTAAATTGTCCTAACCGCACCACTCAAGCGAATGTGCAACCGAGATGAATTTTGTCAATTTGGTCATAACCGCATCACGCAAGGGAATCCGCTATCATGACAAAGGATTATTTGCACGTTATTACTTTTAGAAGAATTACTACATTTTTAGAAATAAATTTTGGTATTTATTAAATGTCGAATATCGCGCTACGCAAGCGAATATGTGATTTATAGCAAGAGATGAACTAATTTAGGAATTAATTAAAGCTAATGGATATAATATAAGATTATAAATTAATTGAAGGTAGTTAATTAATTAGTAACAAAAGTCTGATTTTTATTGAAATTAATTGGTGGAAATATGACACTTTAAAGCTTGGTCCAATTTGTGGCTTTCGTTGTTGTGGGTCTGGAAATCAATTTCATTTGACCCATAATTCATTTTGTGTCCAACATGGCCCAATGGATTTAGTAGCCAATCAAAATTCTAAGAAAGAGAATATTCTTTAATAATCATAGATATGTATTACTAACTACATTCTAGCAATTGACATGAACTAAAACAAACCCCTAGCTGTAACTTCCTCAAATTCATAAACGTGCCTTGACATGAAATTATAAAGAGCTAAAGATAATTTTTTAATTTAAACCAAGTTCTTATGTTAATAACTCCAAAGAAACGATTTCTCACTCTCACACAAACCTCACATAATTTTTTCTTTCACAATATGTAATCACTTGAAATTATTTTCAGCACTTAAGAAGAATGAAACGTTCCAGAAAGAAAATTTTTCTCAAGGCCGTGGTTCGAATATTTTAATTCCCAATTGGCAATAAACGAAGTACCCAGTAGTCACACATAGTTTCTTAGAAAACTAAAATAATGATATACAACTTAAAGAAAGATTAACCGAAAACTCCTTGAATTCCTCAAACCAAAATATCATTAGACTAATGAAACTCTCAACCACATCTGTGTTTAGACAAAAAATAGAGCCAAATACAAATGTTGTCTCAGTTTAACAGGAAACCTAAAACACTTAAAGCGAAAACATGATACTGAAACTTTTTCTACAACATATTTCATCATCCAGCAACTTAACTTTTATAACTAACCAGAAAAATTGAATTAAAATGGCATGAGCAGATCCAAATAGGCATTCTAAATCATTTTTCCATTCAAAGAACCATGTATTCAATCAAAACATATTCTTAGCACGTCATCACCACAACTTTATGCAACTGAGAAACAAATTACAAAATTGGATGAAATACCTAGTTCGCAGAAGTAGAAAGAAAGAAGCCGAGTGACGGAACAACAAACAATTTCAGTTAGAGTGAACCACAAGCAGTAGTAGAATTTCAGCAGTAATCAAACCCAAAACTCAGTAAGAAGCAGAAATCAATGATGTGTTTGAAAGACTGGAAACTAGAAGAGTAACTTCAAGAGTTCATGTGCTTCATCTGGAAATGTTTTTAGCTAAACAATATGAAGTTCTATCTACTTTTAACTGCTCTTTTTTTGAGTGTAAGTGTCCCCTCCGTAAGTGTGAAAAAAATGACCTCTTTAAGTAGGAAAAATAAGTCCTTTTTGACAGATTTCGGTTCACCAAAAATCTGTCCAAAAGAACTAACTTTTGTGTGCCAAAATAGTCCACTTTTCACCAAATGCTGACATAAAGTAGAACAGTTGTGTTTACAACATGCTTAAACAGTAAAATACCCAACAACCATGTACTTTAAACTCAAGTATTCAGCTTTTATCTACACATGACAGAAATTCAGCTTTTATCTACACATGACTGAAATTCAGCTTTGACCCTCAAACTCAACCAACTACGAACTAGCGAAGAAAAAACAAGACTCCAAATGTAATCGAACTAAGCATTCAAACAAACTAGATTAAAACAATATGACTTCTATAAACTAACAGTGAACAACTGAAACCACAAAGTATTGCCCAAAATAGAATTTGGATGAGCATCGCTTAATTATTAGACAACGATCAACGACGAACTCTTATGCTCTGAACTAAAAAGCGATTCACAACTAATATTAACATAGTTTAATTAACCAACAAATACTACCAACAAAATTAGGAGTGATGATTAATCCCTAAAACTAAATCTGAAGCACAAGCTGAAATATAAGAAACAAGAAAGGCGAGATGGATTGAAGATTTACCGAAAACTCGAGTTACTAGGCAGTGGAGGAAAAACGACAGTGGTGGTTGTAATTCGACCCGGGACATGGTTTTATTGTTGATTGATACCAAAAATCCTGCGGTGAGCTGAATTTCGATGTTGGTATAATCGAAAATAAAATCATGTCTGAGTCGATTGGAGGCAAGAACGGAAGGGTGCTGGAGGCAGCGATGGCATTGGGCGGTCGTGCGCGTGAGGCAGCAGTGGGTTGGTCAGGTCGGTGGTGAAGGGAATTTTGGGGTGTTTGAAGGTTTTGGGGCGTGGAATGGAGAAGAGGAGAGTAAGAGGAGGCCAGTGGTGTAATTTTATGGGATTGAGAGGTGGTGGCGGCGGCTAGGGTTTTGAATTTTCTTATATTTAAGGAGATTGGTGAGGATGTCATCGATTTAGGTTGGAAATATTGAAATAGGAGAAGGAGACGAGAAGGAGACGAGAAGATGGTGAAATTTTGGGGAGGTTTCGACCACCACTGTATGTGGTGCACGGTGGTGGTAGTGGCGCTGCCGACGGTGGAGCGGCGACGGTTTAAAGAGAGGGCGAGAGAGAGAGAAGACAGGGGGGGGGGGGGTTTAGGGTTTGGAAAATAGGGGAAAATCTGATTTTTAGCTTTTATATTTTGGTTATGGATAAATTTTGTCCATTAGATTAAGATGGAATGAATGGTCATGATGGATTTTCATTTACTTAACCAAAACGACGTAGATTTGTCTTGAAACTACGTCATTAAATCCCCCCATGACAGCCCTTGACTTGCACTCTTGGCCATTTTCTCTTTCAAATTTGTCCCAATTTCTTCCTTAATCCTACTAATTATACTAAATTTTCAGAAACAAATAAATTAATTAAATAACTTATTCAAACGATCAATTAACTAGATTAATTCACCAATTGAACAATTAGTTAATTCCTAAAATGCAAAAATGAAAAAAAAGGAACTATTTTTGGTATTTTTATGATAGGAAATATGCAATTAAAGACATAGAAATTGAGAAAAATAATTAAAATAAAAAATACTAATCACTTTAGGAGGTGTTAAAATAGTGCAAAAATTATGTGTTCACAGGGGGAGGTAAGTAGACGATCACACCAAACTTTAATTTCTTCATTTTGCATTTCTTGGCTTTCATCTGAGGAATGTCATTTTTCCTTCTAGTGTCTTCAAATTGTAAAATGTATGGCATTTGGCGTTCTTCCTCGCAAACCCTCATTGAGTCGTGTAATTCAATTCCCATATCACCACACAACTCCAATGTTGACAAATGCTTGGAATGTGACTTCAAGCCTCCAAATTTCAATTCTTCCAGGATTTTGACATCTTCTTGGTCCCTCTGATTAGAGTCAAATTCAACCATATTTTCAACTACACTGGTTGACTCTAATTCCATTTTTCTTGGCGTCACCAACAAACATGGAGTCGGTTGGCAGATGTTCAATTCTTGATTCCTCAAAATAAAGCTCACTTTCTTCCTCGAAGTTGGACTCTTCTTGACCTCTTTCCACACTCTCAAGTTGGTGGGAATAGTGAGCTTCAACAAATATTTTCATTTGATTTTTTAAGGTGCGGATATTATCATCATTTTGAGTTAGTACTTGTTTCAAGTCCTCGAGTGCCAAGTTGTGCTTCTCCTCATTTTTAAGAATGGCCTCCAACATGAGCAACATCCTCTTATTTTGAGCATTTGAGATTTCTTCTTGATTTTGATCAAGTTCCAATGAAGGATTTTCGGCTTCCACATCTAAGGAAGGATTTTGGATATTATTCACGTCAGAGGCTTTTTGGACCTCTAAAGCTTCATGCATTTCTTCCATTTGTGAGTTCAGCCTTTCAAGCGCCAAATCATTTTGGAGACTATTTTTCAAAATCTCCTCTAAGGCATTTTGCTCTTTGTTTCTTCCTTCAAGTAGGCATTCTATCTTGAGCTTGAACTCTCCATTTTTGCCATGCTCAACTTTTTCCACTTCCATATCCCTATAATTTTCATCACAAAAAGTAGATTCATCATAGTGGGGGTTCGGGGAAGGGAAGGACAAACAAGCACAATTACCTGGCCATTTTGACTATCACACTTATCACAAATACTCCACTCATGGGTTTGAGATTGTGCGCGCAATCCGCCTCCGGGACAATTTAAATAATTTTTCCATGAGTGTGGTCCTCCACAATAAGGACAAGGGTAGTCAAAGTATGAACAACTACCATCCAACAAAATTTTCATTACATGATGTCATTTTTCAAAACTAAGAAAATAAACAAGAAACAGACAAGAAAAATAAACCAAGATAAGAAAAATAATTACACAAATATTCACAAGTTTGGACCAAAGCACTTATTCTTATTTCTCAAACAATATAAATACACCAAATTGTTCCCCGGAAACGGCGCCAATTTTTATGACGTCCAAATCCACTACTAAAAAGTAAATGGACACGGTCACATGCAATACAATTTACCCAACTATGAGTCGGGGTCGAATCCCACAAAGAACAGTATGTAGGAGATTAGGTGTGTAAGTGAATTATCACTCTTCTAAGCCAAACAATTATAAAGGTTTTGGGAAAATATTTTTATCTAATTGCAAAAATGTAAACTAATCTAGAAAGAAAGTGAAATGATCAATGGCTACAAGCGTGGATGCTATGGGAATTACGCTCAAGTAACGATCCAATGTATTTTACGATTTTACAAATATGAGCGAGTTTATGTTAATTAGCCTCGGGTAATAATTTTATACTAGCTTTGATAAGTGAATATTTTACCAACTTATCTCGTCTTTAAGCCGAGATTTTTTCTAAGTTTGGTTGATAAAATCGTATGTTTAATGTCATTTATTTCTATTTTACAGGTTGTATGTGATTTAGAAGTGATGGTGAAGAAACCAAGTGAAAACGAGTCAAAAAGGAACTAAAATGGACAATAGAAGTCTACCCACTGATTTACCCTTCGCGAACGTGAAGCAGCAGGAAGCCAGACCTTCGCGAACGCGAAGCAGCAGAACTCAAACCTTCACGAACGTGAAGGGACAATCGTGAACCTTCACGAACGCGAAGAAGAAAATGGGCGAAAAAACTCGCTCATATTTGTAATATGGAATTGTTACCCGTGGCTAATTAACATAAACTCGCTCATATTTGTAAAATTGTGAAACACATTGGATCGTTACTTGAGTGTAATTCCTTATGCATCCATTCTTGTAGCCATTGATCATTTTAGTTGCTTTCTAGGTTAGTTTACATTATCGCATTTAGATATAAACATTTTCTCCAATCAATTCTAAGTGTTTGGAATTGAACAATAAGTGATAATTCTCTTACACTCCTAATCGCCTACATATTGTTCTGTGTGGGATTCGATCCCGACTCATAGTTGGGTAACTTATATTGCATGCAACCGTGTCCATTTACTTTTTAGTAGTGGATTTGGACGTCATTAAAATTGGCGCCGTTGCGGGGGAAGCTAAAATTCCGGGCTTCTACATAAGATTGGTTGAAAGCAGGTGGGTTTGTTTTGCCGAGCAACCAAATAATTCCACCCACACGGTAGTTTTGGAATTTTATGCAAACGTCTTGAGGACCGACTTCCAAGGAACATTAGTTACTACTGTGCAGGGTGTGCAAGTCCATTTCAGCCCTGAGATGATAAATGACCTTTTATGGCCTTCCGAATGTTGATAATCAGGTTTATAGAAGCAGCGCAAACCCAGGGGGAATCCAATGATTGGTGGATAAATTGCATGATGGAGTGACCCCGAAGTGGTTGACAACGCATAAGGGATTTGATTCACATGACTTCACTGCTGAGGAAAAGATGTGGATCTCTATTATTTGTGCAAGAGTCATGCCTTCTACAAATGACACTGATGTGACACCAGAGAGGGAACTGATCATTGCTTCTATCATGGATGGACTACCTGTGAATGTGGGGGAGCACATTGTTAGAGAAATTGAGGAAGCCACCCATGGGAGGTCCAAGAGCCTATTGTTCCCATCCTTGAACACTCAGCTATGCTAGATGTGGGGGTGTTAAAACGCGCAAATGATGTTGAGAAAGGTCCGGGAAAGCTGATGATCCATCCTTTTCTGAAAAAGGGAGCCAGTGACAAGCAAAAGAGAGGAGGATTGATGTTACATCCTCTTCATTTGAGGAGTTCTCTGACGCCACCACTGATCCCGCCGGATCCTTTGCACCTGCACCTATATTGTTTGACCCCATGGGACCACTCGTATCTGGCCCTCACACTATGCGTTACTTATCCAGTCAGATATATGGAGTAGATGTTCACATTAGGAAACTTATAACTGACCTTCCTACTAGCCCACCTGGGGCTAGCATATGTACTGGCACTGATGCTCCACTATCCCTTGATGACGTGGTTAAAGAGCAAAAAATCAAAAACAGGCAAGATAGAGGCCATGAACATCATGTTGGAAAATATGAGCATGTCACGACCCAAAATCTATTAAGGTCGTGATGGCGTCGAACACCATGGTCAGGCAAGCCAATCATTGATTAGTTGAAATAAATTCCCATTTTAACATTTTTGAAATCATTACCTCTAACTTATTACGTAATAACTAAACAAAATCCCTTAAGTAAGTACGATGGTTTAAATATTCCATTTTTAGCAAATATAACCCAAACACATCCCAAAACTCGGTGACACAAGTACATGAGCAATTTCTAAGAATTTATACAATCATTACAAAGCTTGTCTGATACAAAGTGGACAATGGAATTTAAAATAAAATAATACAATACGAGGGAGACTCTGCCAGCTACGGATCGCCTTCTGGTAATGCAGCTCGCCTAAGTCTCCAAACCAGCCACATCGCTATGAATATACATGTGCAATAAAAATGCACAGCAATTGTAGCATGAGTACGAAAACAACGTGTACTCAGTAAGTCGCCCTCCTAACCTCAGAGAGGTAGTGACGAAAGGTCTAAATATACACTTGCTAGAGGTCAACTTAGTATATTCAAGTGAGACACTAAGCATAGATGTCATAGACAATTTATTAAAATCAGGAATAAATAATATCAACGCCTTCCACATTTAACACTTTAAATCTTCGTCATTTCAGTTGACAATTTAAATCATAATCAGGGATAAGAAACATCAGAGTTATTTCACATTTTACACATCAATTCTCCTTCCTCATAACTGGCCATTAAAACTTCCTTAGGCCAATAAACATGTATAAATTACAGCAAATACGCAGTAAATATTATGCGCAAGCAATGCCGAGGGTCGACGGCCTGAACCAACATAAACATAAACGGTGCACTGCCGAGGGTCGAACGGCTCGAACCATAGATGCATCTATTTTCCCCGCTCGTGAATCAATCATGCGACGCGGTCAACATAATAATAATAAGCCTAACCTGCTCGCGAATCATACCTGTGACTCAGGTGCTCATATGTACACGTAATCGCATAATAAATCCACATTTTTTTAAGAAAATAGTTTCTCAAGAAATGATAAAATCCTCTAAAAGGAACACAAAAAATAACATTTAAATCTTTGTTTTGAAACTCATTTGCCTAGTTTAATAATATTCAATAATATAACCTTATCAGGTATACAATTATCCACGGAGGAAATCAATTCTCTTTCTAGATGATTAAGAAAATGAACTCTAGTCTTCTTAGATATTCAATTGCTATTTCGATTATATTAGCGGTCTAATATTACTGGCAAGCTCACAAGTACAACATGTAAGGCATGCTAGTGGGTCCTAGACTACCCGGACATGGCATAATAGTAGCTACACACGGACTCCCATCACCTCGTGCATACATGGCCCCCGCAGATAGTAGCACATACTTAATTAGTTCGCCTAGGGGGACAATTCCCCCTCACAAAGTTAGAAAGGAGACTTACCTCACTCCGAAGTTCCATAACCGGCTTCCAAGCTCTTCCGACGACTCCAATGGATGCACAACGTCCCAAAACTATCCAAACAACGACACACCAATGAAAATATACTCTAATATTTGCAACAATTCAAATTATATAATTTCCCAACTCCGCTGAGTGAATTGACCAAAATACCCTCGGGCTCACGTGCCCGGAATCCGAAATTTCTCGATGATATATTCTACCAATAGCTTTATTAGTTCAAATATACAATTTACTCTAAATTCCATGCTCAAATTCGTGGTAGAAATCCAAAATACAATTTCTAGGTTTTCTTCAAAATTTCCCAATTTTTCCACAATTTTTCATATTTTAATCCATGCATATACCTTGTATTTAACTTAAGATGAGTGGGAATAACTTACCTTGACATTGATGATGAAATTCCCCTCTTGAATCTCTCCTAAAATCGCCTAAGCCATGAGAAAAATGAGAAAATGAACCAAGATCCTTGTTTTAAAATATTCTGCCCAGGCCGATTTTCGCACCTGTGATCCAGTCCTCGCACCTGCGCTTCCGCAGGTGCGCCAAAGAGCCCGCACCTGCGGCTTTCTTCTCCTCCAGCTGGATCCGCACCTACAACCCATTGTCCGCATCTATGCCTTCGCAGGTTCGGAAATTTCATCGCACCTGTGCTCCCAGCCAAGCCAGCCCACTCACGCACCTGCGGCGCCAAAGTCGCACCTGCGGCCAATTCCTCGCAGGTGCGGTCACACCAGACACCAGCCGCTCTAGCTCCTCTTCCAACTTCAATTCTGATCTGTTAACCACCCGGAATCCACCTGAGGCCCCCCGGAACCCCGTCCAATCACATGACTCAATCCCATAAAATCCCACGGACTTGCTCGAGGCCTCAAATCACATCAAACAATGCCGAAATCATGAATCGCACTCAAACTCAAACTTTATGAACTTTGAAATTTCCAGCTTCTACATCTGATGCCGAAACCAATCAAATTACGTCTGATTGACCCCAAATTTTGAACGCAAGTCATATTTAACATTACGGACCTGCCCCAACTTCCGGAATCGCATTCCGACCCCGATATCAAATTTCCATTTTCGGTCGGATTTCTCAAAAACCTTCAAATTCCTATCTTTAGCCAAATGACTTCAAAATAACCTACAGACATCCGAATTCACTTCTGATCGCGCTCCCGACTCCAGAATCACCATACAGAGCTATTCCCAAGCTCGGAATCCCAATTGGACATCAATATCACTGAAATGCGCTTCAAGCCAAACTTAGGAAATTTTCTTCAAAATGCTGACTTCCACAATATACGTCGAATCGCTCTCGGGTTATTCAAAACCCGATCCGGACATACACCCAAGTCCGAAATCATCATACGAACCTGCAGGAACCTTCAAATCCTGATTCTGAGGTCGTTTACTCAAAATTCCAATCTTGGTCAATTTCTCTAACTTAAGGCTTCTGAAATGAGAATTTTCCTTCCAATTTGACACTAAAATTTTTGAAACTCGATTCTGACCACGCCTACAAGTCATAATACCTGAAACGGATCGTCTAAACGACGCGCTAGAGCTCAAAATGACCGGTCGGGTCGTTACATTCTCCCCCACTTAAACAGACGTTCGTCCTCGAACGTGCTAAGAACTACTTTGGAGTTATGTGAAATCATTGTTTAACACCTCGAGCACCTGCCCGTGCTACGACAAACTAGTTGAGCACATTAGCTTGATCAAATCTGAATATATCCTCTTTTATCCATACCATAAGCTCAGAACCTAGTTCCAACACTTGAAATTCTCTGCCAGGCCTAGTTCTAATATATAAACACCGTATCAACTACCACACGACATACCAGAACATGAATTCATACCTTTTCGGAATCAGCACCATGCACCACATAACTCATCATCTGACCATAATGACACTCCCTGAACCTTAATAGCTAACATTCCACGAACTGATGCTCCCAATGCACCTTATGATATATATATATATATATATATATATATATACACATCCTGCTATAATGCTGGCGATACAACCACAACGGAGGAGATGTGTAGAAATTGCTAACCAATTGAAGAGTTAACCAAACATTGAATCCCTCCTCTTGACTAAGACCACCATCTCATTACAAACCAATAAGGGTAATTGTCCTTCAATGTATTTCACATAATCTTATCGCACTAGATCCCTGATCCAAAAAATCTCGTCTCACCCAGTATGAACTGCTCAGACAACAAATCACCCCAAACATGACCAACAGTCTCACATGACACCACAATGCGCTAATAGGCCATAACTCGAACATGATACATAAAGAAATGACTCAGGAAAAGACTACTCAAATCACACAACTTATTATGAACTCTTCTCAGAAAATAGAGAACAAAACATAAGAAAATAGATCTAGGGAACACTTCTCAACATCACAATGTTGTGGCGTGCAACTTGATCCAAATAACAAGCCCGTGGCGGCGTGCCACCCCATCCAAATAACAATAACCGTGGCGGCGTGCCACCCGGTCCAAATAACATAACCGTGGCGGCGTGCCACCCGATCCAAATAACATAAAATCCGCGTAAGAAGACACACACCGAGCTAAATTACTACCACAAATATAGAACATCGGTCACAGGCACGCTAAGTGCACAATACCATCCTGGGGAGACTGACAAAGCCATATGCTACAAAACTTAAGTACAACTGAGGTGCGATATATATACTCTGAATCTCGAGAGCTCTCCTCCTCGCATAACATCATCACTACACGAAGACTCAATACATAGGGATCTATCAAGCCGTTTCACAACTCACACGACACAATCACAACTTTACAGGAACTGGATGAAGACGGAACAACATCTAATATTCCAACACCCCTCTTTGAGGAGCGCTATACTGAAATGAACACATCTATCTCACATGAAGCCCATAATCTTGTTTTAATCCATTCACACACGCAAGTCGATTTTTCTTGCACTGAACTAGGCTAATAGCTTGATCTGGGTCCATAATAACCCACTTCCTCTCATAATACACAAGAATAACCATCATAGCCGGGACAAACACCCCACAATCCACAACCCACTTTACCGAACGCCTTCCTGGCACAAATCCTCAAATAAGCAATATTGCACTTCCTTATACTTGGTCTAAATCTTCAACCAATCAGGTGACTACATGTCACACTTATACAATCTTCTCGTGGTACGCTCCCACGACCTTCACACCAGGTAACAAGTCTTGCACATCCATAATACCGACCACACTAATACTGCAAAACACATCAAGAACCCATGACCAGGATACAAAGCCTTTTGATCAAACAGTGATCTCAGGTGACACTGAAGACCATACCAGCTTACTCTAACATTCAAGTCCCCTTTTTTTTTCTCGCTCACCCGAGCTCAGAACATCCTTTCTAACGCCGAGCCAAAATATCGATCTTTACTCCCAGCTCCTTACTGCTCACTACACCTGACATGCCAATATTAAATAGCGCAAGAATTCTATCATACTCCTAAACCATTATTAGGGTGAACACTTCAGCACATAAAAATCTTCTTACATACCTAAATTCAAGAGAATCATAACAATACACAAGTGAATTCTCACAATCACCCAACATGCAAATCCTTAGGTAGTGGTCTATACCATCATAAACCTTCTGGGACCCGCCTACACCTTCAGGCCATAGCACTCGAATGCTTCCAAATGAAATCTATTACGACAGCCGACAAGCCCCACACATATCTGCACAAACCATACACATAACTCAAACACACCGAAGGAACTGATCACTGTCGTAAGTGCGCCATTTCAACCATGGATAACCACTCTCTCTTCTTTTAATCAACTTCAATTTCCTCAGGAATAATAGTAACTTCCTTCCACTCATAGAAAAATCAACCCTCACTCATCCCTAGTGACCTTGATTCACGAGACCATGCTGCCTAAATCCCGCAACTCATCTCATACCCTCCTGATAATCTTTCTACAACCCGGAGTTTATTTCTCTCACTCCTCCAATGCTATCCTGCATGCTGAAACATATCATAGAACAATCCAACCATTTTGCTTCTCTCAAGAATTGCACTGTAAAATCTCAATTCTTAATCATACGGCTGCCTTTAACCCTTAAACGCCATATTCTTAACTTTTGAATTCACTAGGACCACTATTGAGAGTCACCACTCTGACTGGTCCGGAATACAAGCAACTCCAAGGCTCTTCTAGCACATTAACATCCTCTCAATGAAGTACGTGACTGGGTCACTACCCTTACAACTAGCCTATGCCTTAACCATCAATTCTGAATCTCTCTAAGCCTAACCCTGGTCCAACAGGGCCAACTTTTGCACACATTCATCAAATCCCACTCACAATCACCATTTTACTCCTTTCCTTTAGCTGTAATAACTTGCCAACACGCCGACAATCCGCAACCCTATGAGAACACAATCTTACAACCCAACTGCAGGTGGTGGGACTCCCCCACTTAGCCCGAAGCTACTCCTTCACCACTCTAGACCCTGCTGAGATCCTTTCCCCTTTGTCAACATGATCTTTCTCAACCAATCCGTCCAATTCTTCCAAATTCTCTTGTTAGCACTGTCACGACCCAAAATCCAACACGGGTCGTGATGGAAACCAACACCGGAGTCAGGCAAGACAACAGTTGTTTACTAGTGAGATTATCCTTATTAACATACCAATCCCACATATTTCTCAAAGTTTTAAACTTAACCCATTTAAATAAAAGTGGAAAGATTTACCAACTTAAGTAAATACAACCATAGTGATAGTGATCCAATATATATACAGTCCTAAAAATAATGAGTCTACTATGTGCGTGCCAGGAACTAGTGTCACAAGTCAACATGCGAACTAGTAGAATATAATAAAGATGATACAAATTGTACTTCTATCTGAGAGAAATGACAGAAATAAACAAAAGATAACTCCATAGCACTGCTGAGAATCGTCAGGGGGTGCATCTCACCGCGAAGTCCGATCCAGAATATAAGTCAATCTCCGGTCGGATAACAAGAAACACCAGCCTCAGAACCTGTACAATTAAGTACAGAAATGTAGCATAAGTACATAAATACATATGTACCCAGTGAGTATCTCGCCTAACCTCGAAGAGGTAGTGACGAGAGGTCGACATGACACTCACTAAGGTCCAACAATAATAATGCAAAATAGGATATACGGAATGCAGTAGACATGTGAGACAATAAGCAGCATATACCTATCAAAAAAAAAATCCAGGAAACTACTGAAAATAAGCAACAATGTACACTTTCCTTTTCCCCCCAAATATCTGTCAAGTCAATATCAATGGAAGCAGTACCCAATAGCCCAAGTGCACACAAGAGTAAGACAATCGGCCGAATCATAAGGGAATATCTAGATACTGAATGGACGTAAAGCTTCCCCCGCTCGCGAATCATACCTGCGACTCGGGAGCTGACACATTTATATAAAATTACCATAAAGCTTCCCTCGATCGCGAATCATACCTGGGATTCGAGTGCTGACAAACTTATATATAATTACTATAAAGCTTCCCTCGATCGCGAATCATACCTGCGATTCGAGTGCTGACACACTTATAATGACTTATCATAAAGCTTCCCTCAATCGGAATCATATCTACGATTCGAGTGCTGACTCTCATACGTACATATGTATATACCGACATCTCAATACCTTAATATGGCTACACCTTTAACCGGGATTGATCAACTGGGAATTCAGGTGCAACTTTTCCACATTTCCATATCAATTTAAAAGCAACATGCAGCTCAAAGAACACCCAAAGATACATATAAGGCACATAAAGACATGCGTGTGAGCCCTAAAACTACCCGACATAGCATGATAGTCGCCACGTACGGACTCTCATCACGTTGTACGCACGTAGCCCCCAAAAAACAATTACACACAGCATATATAACACCTATGGGGACAATTCTCTCTTACAAGGTTAGAAAGGAGACTCACCTCGTGTCGAATCTACCCCTCGGACCAAGGATGCGTCCGAACTACGAACTCTACACCCGAGCACTCGCAACTAGCCAAATACGGTACAATGACATTAATGCATGCTCAAAGTAGGGAAATTATCCTATTTATTCAATCAGCATTCTTGAAGAATTTCCAAAATCCAACCCTGGGCCCGCACGCTCGAATTCAAATAATACTCGAAAGGAACACTCACCCAAAGCCTAAGGATCATTAATATACGATTTTTACTTGATTTCATAGCAAATTCACGAGTAAATTCTCAAATTATCGCAAGCTCTAAGTTACTACCCAATTCTTGATTTTTCAATAATTTAGGTAGTTAATTAAGCTAGTAATCCATGCATGAAGCTAATATTAGAGAAAATTTTACTTACCTTAAATGACCAGGTCGTTTTCCCCTCAAAAATGGTGGAAATCGGCCCAAGGAAGAAGAAGAAGATGAATAAAATGTATTAAAACCCGTGTATAAAAACACACTTTCTGGACAGTGTTTTCGCACCTGCGGTCTCGCATCTGCGAGCAAAGGCTCGCGCATGCGGAAATGGACTGGGGAGCCTGGGCCCGCACCTGCAGAGTGGAGACCGCACCTGCGGCTCCGCTCCTGTGAAACTTTGTTCGCACCTGCGTGAATTTGGCCAGACCACTGGGGGTCGCACCTGCGACCTGCGGTCCCGCACCTGCGGTCCCGCACCTGCGACTGGTCAACCGCATATGCGGTCACACCAGAACAGGTCCACCATCAGCTATTTCAACTGGTTTTTGGCCTCGTATGGTGTCTGGGAGGCACCTGGGCCCACCCGAGCCCCCGTCCAAATATACCAACAAGTCCTAAATCATAATACATACTCGCTCGAGCCTTCGGAACACCCAAAACAACGCTAAAACCCAAAATCACACCTCAAAACCCCAAGAACCAAATTTAGGAACTTTAAGTTTTCTAGACTTCGCTAACAACACGCCGAGCTGACCTATACAACTCGGAATGACACCAAATTTTGCAAGAAAGTCACAATTAACATAACAAAACTATTCCAGGTCTCGGAATTCCATTTGGAACGCGATAACACAAAAACACATCCCAAACCAAAATAGGAACTTAAGGAACTTCTTATTTCAATATTGGGCGCCGAAATGCCCCGCGGGTCATCAGAAACCCATTCCGAACATACGCCCAGTTCCAAAATCATCACACGAAGCTACCAGAACCGACGAAACTCGATTCCGAGGTCGTTTACCCAAAATATTGACAAAAGTCAAACTTGGCCTTAAATGCCAACCTTAAGGAACCAATTGTTCCTATAGCACTCTAAACACCTCTGAATCCCGGACCACCAGTCCTCGCAAGTCATAACTCATAAAATGCCGCTATGGGAAGTTTTATTTAGGGAACGGTGTCCGATAACGCAAAATTACTGGTCGGGTCGTTACAAGCACTCCCTAAATACTCAAATTCTCTAACATCATTCACACACTGTGTCTTCTACCGAATAGCCACTAGAATCCATCGCAGAAACTTGGCAACCATGCCACCGCTAACCTATTCACCAGAGATAACCCACCTGTGGAAATCACCAACGGACACCTTCCAATGACGCTGAAATGCACAGTCTCTGCGACATCGTTACCCCATCCTATGCCCTGCTTCATTTACCAACTTTACTAGTCTGTCCGCTCCTCATGGACATCCATTAAATGTGTGACAATATCTTCTAATTCCAAGCTATACTGCATCCTTCTTCATATCAACAACTCCTCTCTGCTGCATCCAACCTTCCGCTGGAATGACCCACATTTCAACTTAAGCTCGTGGACCCCATCACCATCCCCGAAACCTCTCAACCTTTCCCTCAAGGGAGGAGCTATCTTACCACTGAACTCTTGTGCTACGCTGCCACTTGTTAAACTCATTCCTTTAAACAACTACCTGACCTTCATTCCTTACACCTGGCCTTTTAGAAAGGGAACCACCGCCTAGAACTTTTCACATATCTTCCTTCATCGTATGCTGCCCAATTGCTAACTAAATTCAATATCATTCTCTGTAGTTCTTAATCCAGCAGTTCTCCACGACTTTAAACTCTCCAAGGATCACCTTTCTCAGGCTGCCTTCGTTATCAATACTTATCCAGTACTGAACCACCACCCCTCACGGTCTCTGACAGCCGCTTCTTCAATACTTCTTCACAATACTCTGACCCAATGCAACCGAAGAACTATATCACTGACAGACTTAACACATTTCATTCGATTAGTGATGACAACATCACATCACAGGTTCATAACCCACCTCAATTGAAAACACCAAGCCTTACTGCCTTATCAACCCCAACCAAACCATTCATAATCCAAATGCCTTTCCTCTTCCGGAACTAAAATACCGAAATCACGCTCTGAGAAAACCTCCCTTCAAACAATTCATAGGGACTCAACATATGGGCAAGCGTTCTATCATCATATCGACATCGCACGATAACCAATCGTAAACATCATCACAACCTGAGCATAACCTCAAAGCTCTCAGAATCACAGCTACTGGCTGAAACATCATAATACTCTTCTGCAGGGCAACAACAACCTCCCCCACCAACTACACATGGAAACCATCTCGCACCACATCCGTAGCACCATTTAAATCCCTCAAATCCACGATTCATAGCAAGTGCTTCGCGACGCGTAAGATTGAGTAGGAAGAAACATAGGCATAAGCTTTAAAGGAATCAAATCGCACGATGAGGACTCAAGAAGGGAAGTACTCCTAACAGCCCCGTAGCCTCTCGAAGATAAGTACAGACGTCTCTGTACCGATCCGCAAGACTCTACTAGACTTGATCATGCCTCGTGAGACCTAAGGGAACCTAGAGCTCTGATACCAAGTTGTCACGACCCAAAATCTATTAAGGTCGTGATGGTGCTGAACACCATCGTCAGTCAAGCCAACCATTGATTAGTTGAAATAAATTCCCGTTTTAAACATTTTTGACATCATTACCTCCAACTTATTACGTAATAACTAAACAAAATCCGTTAAGTAAATACGATGGTTTAAATATTCCATTTTTAGCAAATATAACCCAAACACATCCCAGAACCCAGTGACACAAGTACATGAGCAATTTCTAAGAATTTATACAATCATTACAAAGCTTGTCCGAGATACAAAGTGGACGATGGAATTTAAAATAAAATAATACAATACGAGGGAGACTCTTCCAACTACGGATCGCCTCCGGGTAATGCAGCTCGCCCTAGTCTCCATACCAGCCACATTGCTATGAAGGTACCTGTGCAATAAAAATGCACAACAAGTGTAGCATGAGTACGAAAACAACGTGTACTCAGTAAGTCACCCGCCTAACCTCAGAGAGATAGTGACGAGAGGTCACATTAGACACTTGCTAGAGGTCAATTTAGTATATTCAAGTGAGACACTAAGCATAGATGTCATAGACAATTTATTAAAATCAGGAATAAATAATATCAACTCCTTCCATATTTAACACTTTAAATCTTCTTCATTTCAGTTGACAATTTAAATCATAATCAGGGATAAAAAAACATCAGACTTATTTCACATTTTACACATCAATTCTCCTTCCTCATAACTGGCCATTCAAACTTCTTTTGGCCGATAAACATGTATAAATCACAGCAAATACGTTGTAAATATCATGCGTAAGCAATGCCAAGGGTCGACGACTAGAACCAACATAAACATAAAATGTGCACTGCCGAGGGTCGAACGGCTCGAACCATAGATGCATCTATTTTCCCCGCTCGCGAATCAATCATGCGACGCGATCAACATAATAATAATAAGGCTAACCTGCTCGCAAATCATACCTGTGACTCAGGTGCTCATCTGTACACGTATTCGCATAATAAATCCGCATTTTTATCAGAAAACAACTTCTCAGGAAATTATAAGATCCTCTTAAAGGAACACGGAAAATAGAATTTAAATCTTTGTTTTGAAACTCATTTTCCAAGTTTAATAATATTCAATAATATAACCTTATCAGGCATACAATTATTCACGGAGGAAATCAATTCTCTTTCTAGATGATTAAGAAAATGAACTCTAGTCTTCTTAGATATTCAATTACTATTTCGATTATATTAGCGGTCTAATATTACTGGAAAGCTCACGAGTACAACATGTAAGGAATGCTAGTGGGTCCTAGACTACCCGGACATGGCATAATAGTAGCTACGCACGGACTCCAGTCAGCTCGTGCGTACGTAGACCCCAGAGATAGTATCACATACATAATTAGTTCACCTAGGGGGACAATTCCCCCTCACAAAGTTAGAAAGGAGACTTACCTCTCTCCGAAGTTCCATAACCGGCTTCCAAGCCCTTCCGACGACTCCAATGGACGCACAACGTCCTCAAACTATCCAAACAACGACACACCAATGAAAATATACTCTAATATTTGCAACAATTCAAATTATATAATTTCCCAACTCCGTTCAGTGAATTGACCAAAATGCCCGCAGGCACACGTGCCCGGAATCCGAAATTTCTCGAAGATATATTCTACCCATAGCTTTACTAGTTTCAATATACAATTTACTCTAAATTCCATGCTCAAATTCGTGGTAGAAATCCAAAGTACCATTTCTAGGTTTTTTTTAAAATTTTCCAATTTTTCCACAATTTTTCATGTTTTAATACATGCATATACCTTGTATTTAACTTGAGATGAGTGGGAATAACTTACCTTGACATTGATGATGAAATTCTCCTCTTGAAGCTCACCTAAAATCACCTAAGCCATGAGAAAAATGAGAAAATGAACCAAGATCCTTGTTTGAAAACATTCTGCCCAGGCCGATTTTCGCACCTGTGTTCCAGTACTGGCACCTGTGCTTCTGCAGGTGCGCCCAAGAGCCCACACTTGTGGCTTCCTTCTCCTCCAGCCGGGTCCGCACCTGTGACCCATTGCCCGCATCTGTGCCTTCGCAGGTGCGGAAATTCCATCGTACCTGCACTCCCAGCCAAGCCAGCCTACTCTCGCACTTGCGGTGCCAAAGCCGCACTTGCGGATCCACACCTACGGCCAAATCCTCGCAGGTGCGGTCACACCAGACACCAGCCGCTCCAGCTCCTCTTCCAACTTCAAATTTGATTCGTTAACCACCTGGAATCCACCCGAGGCCCCCGGGACCCCGTCCAATCACACAAATCAGTCTCATAACATCCCACGGACTTTCTCGAGGCATAAAATCACATCAAACAACGCCAAAATCACGAATCGCACTCAAACTCAAACTTTATGAACTTTGAAATTTTCAACTTCTACATTCGATGCTGAACCGATCAAATTACGTCTGATTGACTCCAAATTTTGCACGCAAGTCATATTTAACATTACAGACCTGCTCCAACTTCCGGAATTGCATTCCGACGCCGATATCAAATTTCCATTTCCGGTCGGATTTCTCAAAAACCTTCAAATTCCTATCTTTAGTCAAATGACTTCAAAATAACCTACGGACATCCGAATTCACTTTCGATCGCGCTCCCGACTCCAGAATCACCATACGGAGCTATTCCCAGGCTGGGAATCCCAAACGGAGATCAATATCATTGAAATGCACTTCAAGCCAAACTTTGGAAATTTTCGTCAAAATGCTGACCTCCACAATATACGCTGAAATGCTCCCGGGTTATCCAAAACCAGATCCGGACATACGTCCAAGTCTGAAATCATCATATAAACCTGCAAGAACCTTCAAATCCTGATTCTAAGGCCGTTTACTCAAAATTTCAATCTTGGTCAATTTCTCCAACTTAAGGCTTCTGAAATGAGAACTTTTTTCCAATTTGACTCCAAAGTTTTCAAAACTCGATTCTGACCACGCCTACAAGTCATAATACTTGAAACGGAGCTTCTCATGACCTCAAACTGTTGAACGATGTGCTAGAGCTCAAAACGACCGGTCAGGTCATTACAGAGCCACCGGGAAAGGAAGATTGAGAAGAGACAGAGAAAGTTCAAGGAGCATGAGAAGAAGAAAAGAAAATTTTTGTCCAAGATGATGCACAAGCTGAGTTCATTATATGGCTCACATGAATTAGACGACGATGATGATGAGGATTTGGAGCTCAAATTTCCTACCACATCCAGCTCCGACTGATGCAGTTTCAGGGAGCACCTCCTTCACTTTATCTTGTTTTGTTTAGTTGTATTAAGGAAAGTGCAACAGTTTAGGTTGGGGGCGACTCATTTACATGTGATGATGTAGTTGGATCATGCTTTCATATATATATGATGGATGTATGTGGAGCATGAACATTTTTTGTGAACTTGTGCAGATTGGTTGACGTTTTAGTTTATTAGTAATAATTTGAAGTTTAATTCTAGCATGTTAGCATTAATTTTTTTTAGTATCTATTATTTTCTTATTTTGCTATTTTATTTACTTGTAGTAGTATTAATTAAAATCCTTGGTTTTTCTTTATGCTGCGGTTCTTTTCCAAGAAAATAATTTGTGTCGAACCGGGTGACATTTACCTATGATGGATGGCGTGACAACTTTATTAAGAGATTAGTCTTGTTTAGTTTTTTCTTTTTTTTAGCTAAATATTTTCTTTAGTTAGTTTAGTAGCTAGTACTGAATAATTTCGTTTTTGGGTGTGATCTTGTGTCCATAAACCAACGTGTGGCATATTTGGTACCAACATAACTTAAACTTTTGCATATGAAGTTTTTGATCTTTAAAATAAAAAAATGATTGAAGTAAAGATCATTGTCATGATTTTTAGACTCAATTTTTGGCTCTTTCATTCACTAAATAGCTTCTTAGGCTATATGTGACTTCCTTGAGATTCATTGGTTTCAATTAGATTTTGGATTTGTATTCCACTTGAGTTTTCATATGCCATGTGTGGTGAGATTTATTGTGAGTTCTTTTGCATAATTTGTAATCTAGAACTTTCCCGAAATGTGCTTCAAGGCTAAATCCTAGACTAACTTGGTTTGAAAAATGATATTAGGCCATCCTTGGACCGCTATTGTGCCTTAAATTTCTTACACTTACATATTTTCCCTAGTCAACCCATTTTGAGCCCTTAAACTTTTTCTTTGGAAACCATGTTACAAGCTCTAACTCTTTGATCTTTATTTATTTTTCTTTTGGAACCCTACCTCCCTAAGTACTTTGAAAGTATAAACATAGGCTAAAAACCTAGCTTTAGGGGTGAAGGTGGGAAAGTTGTGATATGAAAGGTGTTTAAAAGGTGAAAGGTAATAAAAAAAAAAGAGAAAAAGTGTAGTATTTGAAAAAATAAGAGAGAAGGAAAAATAAGGAATTGTGAATAAATGAAAGACTAGGTGATAAAAAAATGGTGAAAAAGTTCTTGAAGGAAGTGTACTTTGATTGTGAAAAATTATAGTGCTTATGGAGGTTTTGAGTCACTCAAACCAAAATTGTGCCCTACCTTAACCAAAAGCCTAAACTACAACCCTTTAAGTCCTAATTGATTTTGAACCAAGTTTGTCTACATAAGTGAAGAAATACATGAAGAGAAAGCCTATGGTACTACTTGTATGCATTTGAACATCTTTGTGAGAGAGGGTTAATTCTTTCCATTTGATATCCCATTATTGTTTGGAATTGAAATTTATGAGTGTGGGGTTCTCTCTTTAGCGTGAGGGAACATGAGATTTGAGTTGTGAATTTAATCTCATTATCAATTGGAAGGAATGAACAAAGGAAGCTAATTGTGATAAAGAGGCAAATTTTGAAGCTTTAGTGTCATGCTTGGTTGCTACTTTGATTTGCATAGTGTTTGAGCACTTGAATTGTAATGAAATTCATGAGAAGTGTTTGGCAATTCATGTGCTTTGGGTTAATTGTCGGTACCAATCAAAGTCATGTGTTTATGTTTACAGTAGACCTTTTTGACTTGGTATGATATTGATGCATTGAGTTAAATACTTGGAAGGAGATTTTGTCGCTTTCATTGCTTGAGGACAAGCAATTGTGTAAATTTGGGGGTTTGATAAGTGGGTATTTTACCAACTTATCTCTTCTTTAAACTTCAATTTTTGCTAATTTGTTGTTGATAAAATCATGTGTTTACTGTCATTTACTTCTATTTTACAGGTTGTATGTGATTTAGAAGTGACGGTGAAGAAACCAAGCGAAAACGAGTCAAAAAGGAGTTAAAATGGACAATGGAAGTCTGCCCAGTGATTTACCCTTCACGAACGCAAAGTATTAGGAAGCCAGACCCTCGCGAACACGAAGGACAAATCGCGAACACGAAGCAACAGAACTCAAACCTTCACGAACGCGAAGCTGAAGGAAACAAACCTTCGCGAACACGAAGAAGAAACCGGGCAGTTCTGGAATTTCATATTTTTTACTCCAAACCATTTAATAAATGACCTAGCTCATTTGTAAAATATCTTTGGCTTATTTTCAGTCTCTTAGACTAGAGAGAACAAGTTTGGAAGCTAGGGTTCTTGCACACACACTTGGTTCTTGAAGATTTGTTAGGGCTTCACGTCGATATTGTTGAGACCTGAGTGGACGTTTCTTACTGTCATCTTATTTGTTTCATTCATATTTTGTACTCAATCTTATTCATGCATATCATATCATGTGTCATTCTTAGCTGTTATTATTTGGCACATCATATAATTATTTCGGGCTAGTTTCATGGCATTGTGAGCCCGTGTGTGTGAGACTTGAGAGTGATGACTGAGTGAGGCCGAGAGCCTGATTATGAGTGACAATTATGGGATCGGGTTGCACGTCGCATTGGTTATATTGATGATTATGATAGCGCTTGGGTTGTAGGATCCCCTCCGGAGTCTGTAACACACACCCCCCAATGAGTGTAATTGATATTACTGAGGGATGGATCTTCCCTGGACATGGAACTTGTCCGTAGCATTTATATCTAGAGATGGATCTTCTCCATAGGGCTGGAATGGCCTTCCTCGGTACTGAGTGACTGGTGTCAGTGATGTATACATATTTCGGGATGGATCTTCCCTGGACCGTGTGAGCTATATACAGTATCGAGTGGTTGTCAGGTTATTATCATTATCTGGAGATGGATTTTCTCCATAGAACTGGATTATCCTTCCTCAGTACTGAGTGACTGCTGTCAGAGATGTATATATTTCGGGATGGATCTTCCCTGGGCCATGCAATCCATATACAGTATTGAGTGGACGAGCATTTGAGTGGGGAGTACATTGTGCATTTCATACAGTTGATGCATTGGCATGCAGAAGAAGTTGAGTTGTATACCTTAAACTATTCAGATCTGTATTTACCTTATCACTTTGAGCTGTCTATTTAACTGAAAGCATGCCTACGTGTCCGCACATTTATTCTATTATAATTGTTGAGGTAGATTTCGTCACTACCATTCTATAACGACCCGGCCGGTCGTTCCGAGAGTTTATCACCGTTTCCCCCGTTTCTGCTTCATTATATGTGGTTCAGCTTTATTACGTTGTGTTAAATTGGTTGGCTCGGGTTCGGGGCGATTTTTGGAGAAAAATGAGACGCTTAGTCTTTTATCTTGGTTCAATAGTGAAAAAGTCAATCGAAAGTTGACTTATTGGTAAATGACCTCGAAATGCGGATTGTATAGTTTGGATAGCTTTGTTGGGTGATTTGGGACTTAGGAGTGTGTTCGGAATGTGGGTTTGATGTCCGTTGTAGAATTAGGCTTAAATTCGTGAAAGTTAATTTTTTACGATTTTCGGTCATTTTGGAATTTCGAAAGTTGGAGCAGGTTCGTAGTGTCATTTTGGATATGTGTGCAAATTTTCAGGTCAATCGGACGTGTTTTGGATGGTTTCGGCATCTTTGGCGAAATTTAGAAATTTCAAAGTTCATATGCTTGAATTTGACGTGATTTTGGTATTTTTGCGTTGTTTCTGGTGTTTCGAAGGCTCGGCTAAGTTTGAATGATGTTATGGGATATGTTGGT
Source organism: Nicotiana knightiana (assembly GCA_005239525.1). Taxonomy (NCBI): domain Eukaryota; kingdom Viridiplantae; phylum Streptophyta; class Magnoliopsida; order Solanales; family Solanaceae; genus Nicotiana; species Nicotiana knightiana. Next base: position 83,400 of record ML386695.1, on the reverse strand, counting down.
AGGTTTGATTGAGGTCCTGGAGGCCTTGGGTATATTTCAAATGCTCAAACAAACTTTTTTGGTCTTTGGGAGATTGCTGGTTTTTCTGGTGTTTTAGCAGCAGTGATTTGTTCATTGCGATCGAGTGAGTTCATCCGCGATCGCGTAGAGCAAGTTGAGGCCAAGCAGATTTTGTGAAGTGTGATCGCGTAGGTAGAAGTGCGATCGCGAAGGGTAGAGTAGAGTGGTCACTGTGTTTGCGTGGAGATGTTTGTGTTCGCATAGTAGGACTGGGAGTGGCAACGAGAGAATGGAATTGCTCTATGCGATCGCATAGAGCTGGTCGCGATTGCATTGTTGTGAGGAGTGGTGTTACGCGATCGCATAGTTATTTGTGTGACCGCATAGAGTTAGTTTCATTGGGCAACATTTTGTTCTTCGCGATCGCGTGCCTTATTCCGCGATCGCACAGAGTAAAAGTCTGGGCAGACAGTTTAAGTTCTAATTTCAGGGGTTCTTGGCCCTAACTCATTTTGCCATTTGAGAGCTCGGGGGAATGAGATTTTGGACGAGATTTTCAGTGGGATTCTTGTGGTAAGTGTTCTTCAATCATTTTGTTTAATTTCATGAATTTGTCTTGATTTTCACCATACAATTTGAGGAATAAAGTAGAACATTTGGGTGAAAATGGGAGGAAAATTTTGGAATTTTTTTTGGTGATTTGAGTGTGCAATTATGGTCAAATTTTGATGTTCTTGGTATGTACGGACTCGTGGGAGGATAAGGATTCTTGTGTGTAACTTTTATCTGATTCTGAGATGTGGGCCCGGGGGGCGGATTTGGCAAAGTTCGGGAATTGTGCCTAATTTTGATAGTTTTCGATTGGGGTTCGTCTCCCTAGCATATTTTGATGTTATTGATCTGTTTTGTTATACACAAGCATTTGGGAGCCGACTCGAGGGGAAAGAGCACCGCGAAATAGTTTTTGGGCTGTTTTGAGGTAAGTAACAATTGTAACTCTAAATCTGAGGGTATGATACCCCGGTATTGATATTGTTTTGGTAAATGAGGTGACGCACATGCTAGGTGACGAGCGTGCGGGCATGCATCGATAGGGATTGTGACATGGTCCGTTCCGCAGCGACTATTAAGTCGCGTATTCAATTTGAAACCTTACAACATCCTGTGTCTTAGAAATTTATACTTGTTTATGGGCTATGAGCCATGTTGGGGCCTTGTGCCGACCTGTTTATACCCTCAGAGGTACTTTTAAACTATTCTCACACTATCCTGATAAAACATTTGCGAACTCAGTCATGTTTTCTACTTGTTGTTATTTTCACTATTATCACACTGTTTTGAAACCCTGAGAGGTGTTTTAGGCTGAGTCTCGTGAGTTGAGATGAATTGCCCGAGTGGCTTGTGAGGATGAATGAGTAAATCCTAGAGCCGAGCATGTGAGGATATATATATATATATATATATATATATATATATATATATATATGTATATATATATATGTATATATATATATATATGTATTGGATCGGGCTGCACGCCGCAACAGTTGTTATATGGAACCTGATGAGTGAGAGTGTTGAGTGAGCATTGAATTATGAGAGTAGAGTCACGAGTGACTAAGAGGCTTTCCCGAGAGGCTTTATTTCTAAGAGACACTGTGTCCGAGTGGCGGATATTTTTATGAAACTACTGTTTTCACTATTCGTTACACTGAGCCTCTTTGATAAATGTTGACTAATGTTTCATACAAGTTTAAAAAGGGCAAGCTGGAGTTTTGTAAAATCTTTGATAAATGTGAACTCTTGACTTGATCTATTACCTTTACTGGTACTTATTTTTATGAAACTATAAAGTTTAAATGCTTGTCACTGCACTCATGTTTTTAGATAGTTTGGTTACTTACTGAGTTGGCGTACTCACGTTACCCCCTGCACCTTGTGTGCAGATTCAGGTACTGGGGCATAGTGATAGTTGAGCTACCCCATTTGGAGCACTGTTCGGAGATTGTGAGGTAGTTGCTCGGCGTCTGCAGTCTACTTTGTCATTTGTACATTACTTCCCAGACTTGTTGTAGTAGAAGATTTGTATTTGACTGTATCATCTCTTAGATGCTCATGACGGTTGACTCCGGGTGTTGGGACTGTGCTTAGATGTTCTAATCATGTTTTATTGTTTTTGAAATGCTTAAGAAACAGAATTATTATGAATTCGGATATTTGATGTATTAAATGGAAAATCATTTTATTATTTTCAGTAGATTGGCTAGCCTAGTATCACGATAGGCGCCATCACACCCGGTTGTGATTTGGGGTCGTGACAAGTTGGTATCAGAGCGCTAGCTTACATAGGACTCAACGGTCATGAGCATGTTTAGTAGAGTCTTGCAGATCGGTACGGAGATGTCTGTACTTATCTTCGAGAGGCTGCAGAACCCTTAGCAAAGTCTTATATTCCTAAATTCTTGTCGTGCGAATCCATTTTATTCATCAAAGAATGTAACTCTTGAATTCCTTCCATGTATTTGAACGCGCCGGAGAGCGCTTGCTATTAACTGTGCATCGACGACTTGTGACTTCCATGGATGAGATGTGATTTTAGCATGTTGATAATGGGCCAGTCTGGAGGACTTGAGGCCGGATTCTGTTTGTGGCTTGAGTGCTGAGATTTTGTTGTGTGAGCTCATGTATTTAGGGACTTCTATGTCCGTTGATGTCCTTATTGACGAGACTTTGTGGCTGGATGCCTATGTTGTGAGTGTGATTTGATGGTTAGATGTGTTCAGGCTGTGATTTGTGACAAAAGGATTGGCTGGGAATGTGGCAAGAACTATTGAGTGTTTGATTTCTGTCATGATTTGGTATATGGCTTCGAGTTGTGAGTGTATTGGAAGACCTCTCATGTTGTTTAGTTGTGGAGCGAAGCAGATCTTTCTGTTGAGTTATGAGTTCCTGGTGATGTCTTTTGGGTTAATCATTGCCCCAGTAGAGTTCATGTATTTGATTATTGGTTTATTACAGCCGTATTAGCACTCATTTATTATTGTATTCATTGATGGCATCCTGGCGTATACGCGTAGCCAGGGGTAGCATACTCAGTATATGAGGAGGTAGTGTCCTCATCTTCTTGGAGGTCCATCTCAGCTGAGGAGCCAGCCTTCGACTTCAGCTCCAGTTACTTCACCACCCACCCAGGCAACTAGGGGTGGTAGCGAGTCAGCTAGAGGCTGCCCTAGGGGGGGAGGTCGAGCAGGCGGAGGTCAGGTCCGTATGTATGCCTTTCCAGCCAGGCCAGATGATATGGACTCCGATGCACTGATCGCAGGTATTGTCTCAGTTTGTTGCCGAGATGCTTTGGCTTTATTTCACCCTGGTTCTACATATTCCTATGTTTCATCATATTTTGCCCATTTTCTGGATACGCCCTGTGAGTCTTTAGTTACATCTGTTCATGTGTCGACTACGATGAGCGATACTATTGTTGTGGACCGTGTATATCGGTCATGTGTGATATCTATTGGGGGTCTGGAGACCCGAGTGGACCTACTGTTACTCAGCATGGTCGATTTTGATGTGATATTGGGCATGGATTGGTTATCTCCGTGTCATGTTGTTCTTGATTGTCACGCTGAGACCGTGACCTTAGCTATGCCAGGATATCCGAGGGTTGAGTAGAGAGGTTCTTCTGAGTATGTGCCTAGCAGGGTGATTTCCTACCTGAAGGCTCAGCATATGGTTGAGAAGGGTTTTTTTCGTACCTGGCTTTTGTGAGGGATGTCAGTGGTGAGACTCCCGCTATTGATTCGGTTCTTGTGGTCCGTGACTTTCCGGACGTGTTTCCTGCAGGCCTGCCAGGCATGCCACCTGACAGGGACATTGATTTTGGTATTGACATGGTGCTAGACACTCAGCCCATTTCTATTCCACCTTATCGTATGGCACCAGCGGAGCTAAAGGAATTAAAGGAGCAGCTTCAGGAAATTCTATATAAGGGGTTAATTTGGCCTATTGTGTCACCTTGGGGTGCATCGGTGTTGTTTGTGAAGAAGAAGGATGGTTCTATGCGCATGTGTATTGATTATCGGTAGCTGAACAAGGTTACCATGAAGAATCGGTATCCCTTGCCTTGTATAGATGACTTGTTTGATCAGTTGCAGGGTGCCAAGGTATTTTCCAAAATTGACTTGCGTTCCGCTATCATCAGTTAAAGATTCGGGGGCCAGACATTCTGAAGACTGCTTTCAGGAATAGAAATGGTCATTATGAGTTTTTGGTTATGTCATTCGGGCTGACCAATGCCCCATCAGCCTTTATGCACTTGATGCATAGTGTATTCCAGCCTTATCTGGATTCTTTCGTCATCGTATTTATTGACGATATCTTGGTGTATTCTCAATCTCGGGAGGATCATGAGCAGCATTTGAGAGTTGTGCTTTAGACCTTAAGGGAGAAGAGATTCTATGCAAAATTATCAAAGTGTTAGTTCTGCCATCAGCTTCAGGTTCTTATACCGCATATTGTGATGCCTCGAGGGTAGGCGTTGTTTGTGTTTAGATGCAGAAGGGTGTAGTGATTGCGTGATACTTATGATCTTTGGAAGTGTAGAGAGAGATATCAGTTTGAGGCTAAGCCGGCAGGGGTATCTCCTGCGGGTTGTGTAGGGGTGTGTGATCCTTATGTTGTTCGGTAGTAAGTTCTCTTCTACCAGTAAATGATATGTGTTGTAATTGAGTTTAGATCGCTTGTGGAAGTTTGCATGACTATTACAATGGTGAATGTGAGATTTGCAGATGACTTGAGTTGTTAGACCGATTGAGTTATTATGGGCATTGTGAGTTATTGTTTGTCTTTATCGTTAGCTTTGAGCCAAGTGGGGGAGTATGTTAATGATAAGTTGATTGCACGATTATGTGCTGTATTGGTTTCAGTTCGAGGTATATTGATGGATTAGTTATGACGTGCAGGGGTAGAGTCTGGGAATGACTCGAGTAATGGAAATTCTTCGATACAGGTCATAATGTACTCTATTGGGTAAATGGGTTATGTTGAATGATTGAGTATTAGGGATGTGCTATGTATTCAAGAAGTGGAATTGAGATCAGATATAGTAATTCTTGCGCTTCATGGACTTCTAGACTGGGAGTTCTTATAAATAGGTTATTTTGTGGTAGTGAACTGTGAGGATGCGAGAAAAGCTAGTCGGATGTTAGTATGTACCATGATTCAGTCATTGTCAACTTTTCAGTAAATTATCTATCTGTTGTGGGTGAACAGAGTTGATTCAGGGTTATTGGTAGGCCCGTATGAGTGTGTGTTCTGCACCGGGTCCGAATTGCTGACTCCAAATTTCTATTGTTGAGGAATGTACCATTTGATTGTGATTGAGTTTATTCATGTTCTGGAGTGATCTATGAGTTACCATTCGGTATTGCGGGGAGTGGTGATTATTGGTTATATGCACACATGGTGCGGTTCTAATTGGGCTTTATAGCTAGATTTGAGTAAGGTAAGTATTGAGTATTGCGGGATTGAGACGTATTGGTTATGCACTTTCTGATTCGTATGGCATGGTATCATTCGATTTCCCCGTGGTTATGGCAGTGCACTTTGAGTACTGGATGTCGAATTTTGATTGGTTATTGATTTTGAGCCAGGTGGCTTGTAGTATTTCATGTGGAAAGGCATTTGGATGAGATCGCGCAGTGTAGTGGAGATTATATAGGGGTATGACCTTTGGTATTTTATTCGTGTGTTTTGATTTTTACGATGTGTGCCAAGCTTTTAGCATGATGTTTTGATAGTAATTTTTAATGGCAGGATAATCCTCCCGTGTGAATCTTTCATATAATTTGATTACATTTTGATGTTGCTATTGAGTGCACGAGTTGCACAAGTTATGGCTTTGAATTTTATCGATGTGTCATGTCATCAGAGTGGTCGTGTTGGATGAGAAGAGGTCACTTGACCTAGAATGAATATTGTCAGAATTGTCTACAACATAATTGGAAGGATAAATATCGGGAGTCGGCTTAGAAATCTGCTATATTTCCTGTTTGGAAAGGGGGAGCTTCATGTCTGACTGATCGGACGAATGGTTGTTAGTTTCTATATGTTTCTTTCATCATCGGCAATATATGAAAGTGTTAGAGCGAGGCATTTCTTGATAAGAGGTTATGTACCAGTATTGAGTTGTTCTGAGCAGTTATTGTGGTTAAGAGTTATTGCTATGAGTGTTTTAGTCATGCGGTGTATTATGTGATTTCATCTGGGGTGCGTATATGGCTTGATCCAGCATGTTCATACCTGATCAGTTTATACTTGTGGAATTTTGATCCTGTATATTACTTCCGAAGTGGAAATTTCGTTCTAAGGTTTATAGGTCAGGTTGGATTTCGAAATTTCAATTGTGTGCTATTAGACCTATATGGGATAGGGTGACGTGGGATCATCCCCGAGTATGTGCATGGTAGGCTACGCGGTAGTTCGATCGTGTTGGATAACAACTCTTGGCACGCTCAAGGACGAACGTATGTTTAAGTAGGGGAGGATGTAACGACCCGGCCGGTCGTTCCGAGAGTTTAGCCCCATTCCCCCGTTTCTGCTTCATTATATGTGGTTCAGCTTCATTACATTGTGTTTGATTGGTTGGCTCGGGTTCGGAGCAATTTTTGGAGAGATTGAGACACTCTCTTATCTTGGTTCAATAGTGGAAAAGTCAATCGGAAGTTGACTTATTGGTAAATGACTTCGGAATGCGGATTTTTATGGTTTGGATAGCTTCGTTGGGTGATTTGGGAATTAGGAGCGTGTTTGGAATGTGGTTTTGATGTCCGGTGTAGAATTAGGCTTGAATTGGCGAAAGTTAAGTTTTGGCGATTTTTGGTCGGTAGTGGAAAATAGGCTATCGGGATCGGAATGGAATTACGAAAGTTGGAGCAGGTTCGTAGTGTCATTTTGGATATGTATACAAAATTCCAGGTCAATCGGACGTGTTTTGGATGGTTTCGGCATCTTTGGCGAAAATTAGAAATTTCAAAGTTCATAGGCTTGAATTTGATGTGATTTTTGTGTTTTTGCGTTATTTCTAGTGTTTTGAAGGCTCGACTAAGTTTTAATGATGTTATGGGATATGTTGGTAGGTTTGGTTGAGGTCCCAGGGGCCTCGGGTGTATTTCAGATGATCAAACGGACATTTGTGGTCTTTGGGAGATTGCTGGTTTTTGTGGGGTTTTAGCAGCCGTGATTTGTTCATTGCGATCACGTGAGTTCATTCGCGATCGCGTAGAGTAAGTTGAGGCCAGGCGGATTTTTTGAAGTGTGATCGTGTAGGTAGGAGTGCGATTGCGAAGGCTAGAGAAGAGTGGTCACTACGTTCGCGTAGAGATGTTTGCGTTCGCATAGTAGGATTGGGAGTGGCAGTGAGAGGATGGAATTGATCTATGCGATCGCATAGAGCTGGTCGTGATCGCATTTTTATGAGGAGTGGTGTTATGCGATCACATAGTTGTTTCTGCGACCGCATAGAGTTATTTTAGGTTAGGCAGCATTTTGTTCTTCGTGATCGTGTGCCTTTTTCCGCGATCGCACAGAGTAAAAGTCTGGGCAGACAGTTTAAGTTCTAATTTCGGGGGTTCTTAGCCATAACTCATTTTGCCATTTGAGAGCGGGAAGGAGATTTTGCACGAGATTTCCAGTGGGATTCTTGTGGTAGGTGTTCTTCAATCATTTTTGGTTTAATTTCATGAATTTGTCTTGATTTTCACCATGCAATTTGAGGAATTAACAAGAATTTTTGGGGAAAAATGGGAGGAAAAGTTTGCAAATTTCTTTTGGTGATTTGAGTGGGCAATTGTGGTCCGATTTTGATGTTCTTGGTATGTACAGACTCTTAGAAATTATACTTGTTTATGGGCTGTGAGCCATGTTGGGGCCTTGTGCCGACCTGTTTAGACCATCATAGGTACTTTTAAACTATTCTCACACTATCCTGATAGAACAATTGCGAACTTAGTCATGTTTTCTACTTGTTGTTATTTTCACTGTTATCACACAGTTTTGAAAACTTGAGAGGTGTTTTGGGCTGAGTCCCGTGAGTTGAGATGAATTGCCCGAGTGGCTTGTGAGGATGAATGAGTAAATCCGAGCGCCGAGCATGTGAGGATAGTTATGGAACGGGCCGCACGCCGCAACAATATATATGTTATATATTACATATGGATCGGGCTGCACGCCGCAACAATATATATGTTATATATTACATATGGATCGGGCTGCACGCCGCAACAATATAGATTACATATGGATCGGGCTACACGCCGCAGCAATATAGATTATATATGGATCGGGCTGCATGCCGCAGCAGATATAGATTATATATGGATCGGGCTGCACACTGCATCAATATACATATTGGATCGGGCTGCACGCCGCAGCAGATATAGCGCTTGGGTTGTAGGAGCCCCTCCGGAGTCTGTACACCCCCAGTAAGCGCAGTCGACTATTATATGGATCGGGTTGCACGTCGAAGCAATATATATATATATATATATATATATATATATATATATATATATATGTATATATATATATATATGTATATATATATATATATATATATGTATGTATATATATATATATATATGTATGTATATATGTATATGTATGTATATATGTATATGTATGTATATGTATGTATATATGTATATGTATGTATGTATTGGATCGGGCTGCATGTTGCAGTAGTTGTTATATGGTACCTGATGAGTGAGGGTGCTGAGTGTGAGCATTGACTTATGAGAGTAGAGTCACGAGTGACTAAGAGGCTTTCCCGAGAGACTTTATTTGTGAGAGACATTGTGCCCGAGTGGCGGATATTTTTATAAAACTACTGTTTTCACTATTCTTTACACTGAGCCTCTTTGATAAATGCTCATCACTGCACTCATGTAAATGGCAAACTGGAGTTTTGTAAAATCTTTGGTAAATGTGGACTCTTGACTTGATCTATTACCTTTACTTGTACTTATTTTTATTAAACTATAAAGTTTAAATGCTCATCACTGCACTCATGTTTTTAGATACTTTGGTTACTTACTGAGTTGGTGTACTTACGTTACTCCCTGCACCTTGTGTGCAGATTCAGGTACCGGGGCAGAGCGATAGTTGAGCTACCCCATTTGGAGCATTGTTCGGAGATTGTGAGGTAGCTGCTCGGCGTCTGCAGCCTACTCTTTCTCCTTCCTACTCTATCATTTGTACTTTACTTCCTAGACTTGTTGTAGTAGAAGATTTGTATTAGACTGTATCATCTCTTAGATGCTCATGACGGTTGACTGCGGATGTTGGGATTGTGCTTAGATGTTCTAATTTTTTTTTTTTTTTTTTGAAATGCTTAAGAAAGAGAATTATTATGAAAATTCAAATATTTGATATATTAAATGGAAAATCATTTCATTATATTCAGTAAATTGGCTAGCCTAGTATCACGATAGGCGCCATCACGGCCAGTTGTGATTTGGGGTCGTGACAAATTCAGTCCATAGTTTGGACTTGTTACTTACTGAGTTGGTGTACCCACGTTACCCCCTGCACCTTGTGTGCAGATCCAGGTATCTCAGGCCACGGTAGCGGCTGTTGACTATTCCAGTCGCGGGCTTTCATCGGAGATAGCGAGGTAGCTGCCTGGCGATTGTAGTTCTGCCTTTCTCCTTACTTATCTCCCATTTACTGTATTTTTGCTATTTTCAGACTATGTTAGTCTTGCTATATTTCTGAACAGTAGTAGTATTTGGTCATGACTTAATGACACCCGATTTTGGGGTTTTATTTTCCGCATCTTGGTTTTGAGTTTATCTCTTTTACGCAAAATTTCAGTTGAAAAGGGGCTATTATCTAATTTTTATGATATATCAAATTGTTTGGGAGTGTGTCGGCTTGCCTAGTTCTATGATAGGTGCCAGCACGACCGGGTTGGTTTTGGGTCCTAACAAGGAAACACATGAGAGAACTATCAAACAAGCCCGATAGGCACCAATCCCTATCAGTATCATACTTACGAATCAATTTCACATGGGAGAATTAAAACACATGAACTAATCATAAGGATCTCATCCTAATATAACTTCCACTGCGGCATGTAGCATGGTTCAAAATACCAAACCACATGAAAATGCAAGGATCCCATCCTCTGCTCTGAATCACAAGTAGTATACACACCGTACAACCCGAAATATTTCCACCAATTCAATTCCTCTAAACAAAATCACAACACATATTGAACCCCATATCGGTAGAGCATCTAAATCCCAAAATTGTAATCAAGCCCTCAAAAATCATATCCAAAACCTACCGTAATGAGTACTAGAGATTCACTCCTAGTCTCATAGCGCTCAATAATGAACAAAACAAAATGGTAGAACAGGCTACCACTATAGAATCTCCCGACAAGGGCAAACACATAAGCAGAGTACAAGATCACAAAACTCATGATTATGCCTTTGATTTCATCATTAAATTAGTCATTTGGGGTGGGAAATTGGGGAAAATTGAGAATAAGTTCTTAGGCAAAATTTCGAGGTTTTGATCGAGCTTTTGGTATTGGATTTGATTAATCTTGGTATGGGTGAACTCGTGGTAGAATGGGTGTTCGGATTTTGTGAGTTTTACCCGATTTTGAGATGTGGCATGGTCGACTTTTTGAGGCAATTTTCTAATTTCTTGTTAAAGTCTTGGTATCATTAATTAGATTAGTTTCTTATAGTATATTTATAGTATGAAATTGCTTTTGGCTAGATATCGGCCATTATGAGTCAGAAAGTCGAGGGGAAGGCATTTTGATTGACAGATTGAGCTTGGTTTGAGGTAAGTGATTTATCTAACCTTGTGAGAGGGAAATTCCCCTTAGGTTTTAGTATTGTTATGGTATTTGAAATACGTGGAGGCCGTGTACGGGACGTGATAAGTGCGTACTCGGGTTATATGTTGAAAAATACGGTTCTTGCTGAGTAGTCTTCTTTAAATTCCTTAACTAAGTTGCCTTAGCATGTGTAGTTATCATGTTTATCCTAATACCGCATGTCTACGTGTCTTAATTCTTACTTGAAATCTGTGCAACATGCTTAGTTGAATTCCTGCTTCCTTGATATTGTACTCAGTATTTAATTGTAGGATTCCTGCTTCCTGTTCCATCAATAACGAGTTGTGTATTTACTTTTTGTACTACGAGGTGGTACTTGGGGAGCTCCCGTGTTGTGTATTTACTTTTGGGACTATGAGGCTGTACCTCGGGAGCTCCATCATTGTGTATTTACTTTTGGGACTACGAGGCAGTACCTCGGGAGCGCCCCTGTTGTTTACCCCTATGTGTTATGTTGTTACCTTCTTGTAATTTCTCATTGTTAAATTCACAGTCTTTTCATTATATTACTACATCTTCTGCCTTGTTTCCTTTTTATTCCAGTAGGGCCCTAACCTGACCTCGTCACTACTCTACGAGGTTAGGCTTGGAACTTATTAGGTACCGTTGTGGTGTACTCGTACTACTCTTCTGCACATCTTTTTGTACAGACCTAGGTACCTCCTACCAGCCCCTATATCGTGAGCAGTGAGTACGTGGAGACTTCAAGGTATATCTGCTAGCGTCCGTAGACCTCGGAGTCGCCCTCTACCTTTATGATGTTATTTTTCCTTATCTTCATTAAGATGTATAGAGACATTTAGCATTTCTCTTAGAGCATATGACTTATTTCTATCGGGTTTTGGGAGTTGTAATCATTTTAAATTGCAGTTCTACTTATTTCAGATATTGAGATTTGGGTTTCAACTTAATATTCAGCCATTTGGTATAATTGTTAGGCTTACGTAGTCTTAGAGACTAGATGCCGTCACGACATCCTACGGAGGGGAAATGGGATCGTGACACAGAAAATCTGAAACCTAGGCAAGCATGAGAGGTCATTTGAAGCATATTAAGTAAAACTTAATCATACGGACTATTGGAGATCAGAATGAAAGTTATTAAGGTCACATAGCAGCCTAATGAACACCAATTAGAGATATTCAAAGTATGACAAAAGACCACAAGTTAACAACACATTATCACGAATTGGAAATGAAATCTATACACTAATGACAAACCTCATAAATGAACATAATTGACAAAAGGATACAGCACGCTCGTGATATTTAAATAAGACAATCAATAGAAAAGAGGGTGAAGGTGTACTGACCTTCTTGAGGGTAGTAGACCAAACATGGATTCCTTCTAATTGACTAGGACCCAAAGATTCAAGCTTGAAGTAACGAAAGAAACTCGGAAACGAAAAGAGAAAACCAGATGAGATAAGTCTCGTCTGATGAATTTTATAAAAAGCTAAACATGTAAAATCGATGACCGTTGGATCTATCTGATCTGACGATGGAGATTAAGTCTTCTAATTATAAAAATAGGAAAATAAGGATTAAAAGCGGACCATTGATCAGATAGATCAACAGTCCAAATCCATCGTGCTTTCTTTGTGTGTGACAGAGAGAGAGACGAGCAAAGTGGCACATCGTGATTGGCTCAAATGTAATGGAATGGATTACCATCGTGGAAAGAGAGGGGCGGGCTTGGACTGGGTGTTTCCGGATTGGGCTCGGGTATTAGGTTGGTTTTATTTTAAAGAATGGCCAATTTGTGTTTAGTTGAGAATTGCAATTATAGCCTTTAGCCTCTTTTGATCCCCTTTATAATTAAATTAAATAAGCTTAATAATTTTCATTAAAATATGGTAAAATTATAATCATTGTAATACTACTAACTATTTTAATTGATTATTTGTAAATACATTATTTTTCGAGTTATAACACTAATTTCAAAATATTAACATAGTAGTCTAACTAACTAGAAATTACACAGTAATTTTGTCAAATTAATTATAATGGCTATGTGATTTTTGTAAAAGTTACTTTAACATCTTAAATAGTAAATATTTTGTAATCACCTAATACTAATACTAAGTGATTAATTTTAAAACTAATACTTAATTAATTTGTAGAAATTGGTATTTATTTCTAGAAAATACTTTCAAAATATTTATTGTAAATTATTAAGTATAAATAAATTAATTTTAAAAGGGAGGATCAAAGTTGTCCCTTAAGAGGGAGTATCATGAGTGCGGGGTGAGACAACTCAGAGAACTTCACCTCATAATCAGACACTGACATTTGTCCCTGTTGGAGCTCGTCAAATTGACCCTGCAAATCTTTCCTCTAAGAAGGTGGAATATATCTCTTCAGAAAGAGACATGTGAACTGGTCCAAAGTAAAGGGAGGTGAACCTTCTGGCCTGCTATAGAGATAAGACTACCACCATCTATAGGCCTTGCCCTCTAACTGAAATATGGTGAGGTCTACCCCGTTGGATACCAGTACTCCCATGTTGTGCAGCTTGTCTCTACAATGATCAATAAAGTCTAGTGGATCCTCATGTCGCTCACCACCAAAGATATGAGGATGTAGTCCAGTCCATCTATCTAACCTCTTATGTTGCTCAACGGTCGCGGCTGGTTTGTGCTCCGATATAACCGCTTCAATTGGCTGAGCCCCACCCATAGGTAGTACACCTATGGTCTAGTATACAGCAGTAGCGTGTCCTAGAGTCTGAGCAGTAGGAGTATGTGCTTCCCCTCCTGCCTGGGATGTGGCTGGGTCCACTGGAAATAAACCAGCCTGGGTCATAGAGTCCATGATTCGCAGCGTAAAGCCTATGACCTCCTTAAATCCCAGTGCAGTCGTGAAATCTACCGGATCCAGCTCAGCTGTAGGTGCCTCATCTTGCTCCTTAATGGCAGGATCCTCCACTGGATCCACTGGTAATACGGTGGGGGCAACTCTAGGACGCCCTTGTCCTCTAGCAAGATCTGGAGCCCTCCTTCAGCCTCTACCTCGGCTTCTAGCAACAGAGGGAGTTGTCCTCTACTGCCAGGTACATCCGCAGCGCGCGTTCTCACCATTTGTGAGAGCATAAGAGAAAGATACTTAGTACAACATTAACTGCATGATGGGAGATAAAGAAACTAAGAGTAAATGGCCAGTGACATGAAGCATAAAATAAACATAAATGTGAAGTAGTGAAAATAATATAGAAAAACCATGAATATCTACTAGAAATTCCTAAAACCCGGTAACACAAGTGAACGAGCAATCTAGTAGAATATACAAAAAAAACCCTACAACTACTGTCTAAAGCAAAGTACACAAAAATAAGAAATACAATAAGAGGAGGCTTTGCGTGCTGCAGAATGGAGAATGGAAAGCAGCTCACTGCTAGACCTTCGGGTAATATGAATGCACGCCTGGACGGGCACTAGATGTACCGGCGTCAGTGCCTGCACAATCTATGCAGACATGTAGCGTGAGTACATAAACAATGTATACCCAGTAAGTATCTAGTCTACCTCGAAGAAATAGTGACGAGGGTCGACATCGACACTTACTAAAGGTCAATAAATAAAGTACATGAATTATAAATAGGCATAAGATACAACAATAACAATGGAATATGAAACAATAAATAATGATTCTTTAACATAATATCAATTCAAAACATCCAACTATCACATGCCAAATTTTTAACACATAAGGACCACCAAGTAATTATGAAGTCTCAAGTCAGGAAAGAAATATCAAGTATAATCGGACTCCTGGCAGTATAATGACGATTTATGCCGAGGTCGTACGACCCCGATCTGGAATAGTGTATACACTGTCGAGCATCGACCGATGAAGACCATAGATGCATCTAATATACTACCGAGGCGTTCGGCCCAATCCACAGGAATAGAGAAACTCCACAAACTCCGATCAACAACCACTACATAGAATTAATACCCAAAGTAGGCATAGTTTTCACTAAAAATCAAGTATTCCGCCAAAACTCAAAATAATGACGCTCGGTCTCATAAAATCCTTTATCCAATTTCAATTATAAATTCAAGTAAATAAACTAACAAGTTCGGAGAAAATAATACAAGTAATGCATGGTAAAATGCTATGCCTATTCGGACATAAGCATGATTTTTAGCTACGTACGGACTCTAGTTACATCGTGCGTACATAGCACCCACAATTAATAGCTAATAACCATTTAAAACGCCTACGGGGAAAATTCCCTCTTACATGTTTAGGCAAGAGACTTACCTCGTTTCCAAGTCCACTTTTCGATCCACAAATCATACTAAAAACCTCAAGTCGGTGCCGTGAAAATCCGAAACTAGCCAAAAATTATACAAATTGATCAATATAAGCTCAAAAGCTTATGATTTAACTATTAGAGTAATTACCCAACCCAATTTGGAAGATTCCTAAAATTCACCCCCGATCCCACATGCCCAAATTCTAAAAACTTTCATAAATAAATGTAACCCATAATCTCACGAACACAAATATATAAGTTCCACTAAATTTAATAATCATTTTCGTGGTCTAATACCCCTTTTACCAAAACCTAGGTTTTTCAACAAAATCCTAAAATTCCCATAATTTACATGTTAAAATCTACCTATGATGTATGTATTAAACTCACATTAGGTAGGAATTACTTACCTTATGATGCTAGATGAAAAACCCCTCTCCAAGACTTCCAAAATCGGCCAAGGGAAATGGAAATGAGAGAAAGTGGCCTAAGTCCCGTTATTAAAACAAGTCTCTACGCAGGTCTTCCTCCTTCATGATCGCGAAAATACCCTCGCAACTGCGAAGGAAAAACTGCCAAAGCCCCCTAAACAGCTTCTACGCGATCGCGAGAAGACCCACACAAACGCAATGCACAGGTCACGCCCCACTTTGCGAACGCAACACTCCCTTTGCGAACGCGAAGGGCATTTGACTTGCCCAGCTAGGTATTCTCCGCGAACACGACCAGGGGATCGCGAACGCAGAGGCCAGTGTTCCCAAGCTTCACGATCGCGACACTATTGTCGCGTACGCATAGAAGAAATCGCCCAGCCTCCATTTCCTTCATCACGAACGCGAGGCCTTTTCCGCATTGTGAAGAAGGAAATCAAAACCAAAAAATGCAGCAATTTGAACTTAGCTCCAGGTGGTTCGAAGCACACCCGAGCCACCCAAAACTCCGTCCAGACGCACCAACAAGTCCATAAAATTATTATGAACTTGCTCCAAACCTCCTAACACATAAAACAACATCGAAACTAAGAATCGCATCCCAAAACCAAATGTCTCAACTTATGAACTTCAATCTTCTTCAACTAGCTCCGAACACATCCAATCACCGTACTTACCTATTCTCAGGCTTGAAATCCTAAACGGACCTCGATAATACCAAAGTCTACTTAAAACAAAATTTAAAGAACTTGAAAACCTTAAATGCACTAACTTTCAAATTTAAGCACTGAAACAAACTCCGATGTCACGACCCAATTTTCTTATAAGCCGTGATGGTGCGCAGTGCCGCCACTAGGCAAGCCAACAGTAAATTAACCACGTGATTTCCCATTTAATAAATTTCAGGTAATTAGATTTACCTTAATTAAAAGATTTAAGAACAACTTTAAATTCATTGAACGAAAGCAGCTGAGTGGAAATCATAGCCACAGTAATAATCCAAAACCACAAGTCTACTAGTGTGTGCCAAGACCTGGTGTCGCAACTGTATGAGCACTAATAGATTATACAAAACTCTAGCTACTATCTGAAATAGAAATAGACATAAATGAATATAAAGGAGAGACACTAGGTGCTGCGCAACGGCTCAGGAAGCAGCTCACCACTAGGCCTCCAGGTAACAAGGATGCGCGTCGGTGTGATCTCCAGATGCACCTGCCTCAGATCTTGCGCGGTCAGTGCAGAAATATAGCGTGAGTATTTGAACAACATGTACCCAGTAATTATCAAGTCTAACCTTGAAGAAATAGTGACGAGCGGGCGACTTCGACACTTACTATGGGCTAATAATATGAATTAAAAAATTCTAAATGAACATGGGATATGTGAGTAGTAATGATAGCTTATTAGATGGAAGGATTAAGATATTCTTTCACAAATAAAAATTTCAAGTAAATTCCTAACATTAATACTTACAACCTCACAAGCCACAAATAATATCAAGTATGATTAAGCCCCGAGTATTATTAAGCACGAATTATGCCGAGGTCGTACGGTCCGATCCAAAATAACTTGTACACTACCGTCCATAGATGCATCTATTCCACTGCCAAGGTATTCGGCCCGCTCCACAAGAAGAATGAATACTTGATAAGCATTTGACTTAAACATTATCACAAAGCTAATACACAATGTCGTATAATTTCCATTAACGGTCAAGTAATCCGCTCAAAAATTGAAGCAAGTGAAGTTCGGCCTCTTTACAATTTCTCTAGAAAGTTCTAATATAATTTAGGCATTTTAAATTAGCAAGTAGGTGCAAACATTACAAGAATTTCATGATTTGGGTCCTAAACTACCCAGACATAAGCATTAATAGTAGCTACGTACGGACTCTCGTCACCTCCTGCGTACGTAGCCCCCACAATTGGAGACAAATATTAATTTAAATCACATATGGGGTAAATTCCCTCTTACAAGGTTAGGCAAGAGACTTACCTCATCTCAAAGCTCACTTTCCGGCCACAAATTCACTCTAAAGACCCCACTTGGTGCCGAACAATCCACAACTAGCCAAATGTTACATCAAATAATAAATACATGTTTAGAAGTCATATTCTAGATATTAGAGTGATTACCCAACCCCAGTTGAAAGATTTCTAAAATTCACCCCGGGGCCCACGTGCCCGGATTCCGAAACTTTTCGAAGAAAGATGTTACCCATAACCTCACGTACTCAAATATACAATTTTCACCCCATTCCATAATCATTTTCGAGGTTAAATCTCATTTTTATCAAAACTTAGGTTTTTCATCTAAACCTATAATTTGCACAATTTTACATGTTAAAATCTACCCATAATCTATGTATTAAACTCTTATTGGGTAGGAATTACTTGCCTTCAAAAGCTAGGTTGAAATCCCCCTCTTTAAAGCTCCAAAATCGCCCAAGGGTGCAATAAATGAGCTTAAAATAGCCTAAGTCCCGCTTTAAACCAAGACACTACCCTGGGTCCTTATATGCGATCACGGCCAAGAAAACCCAATCGCGAAGGCAAAACATGAGGAGCCCAGAAAAAGTCTCTACACGAATGCAGGGCCTGGCACGCGAACGCGAAGGGCAACTAACTGGCCCATGCCCAGGCACAAGCTGTTACACGAACGAGGCCCTCCAACTGCGAACGCGAAGGCTAAAGGGCCCAGGCCTCCGTGAACGCGACCCTGCTTACGTGAACGCGAAGGGAAAAACTGCCCCCAACCCACTACCCTAAATCCTTCTATGCCAACGTGAGGGTCCTTCCGCATTCGGGAATAATGAAACCAGAACTGGAATTTCTAGTTTTTCCACCTTAGCTACGCGTGGTCCGAAACACACCCTAGCCACACGGGACCCTGTGCAAATGCACCAACAAGTCCATAAACATAATACAGACCTTCTCAAACTCTCAAAATAGGCAAAATAACAATGAAACTAAGAATCTCACCCCAAAACTAAATTAAATCAAATTATGAGCTTCAAGTTCCCAATTCGCTCCTAATGCGCCGAATCATACTTAGATTACTCGGACTGACACCAAATTTTGCGTCTAAGTCTTAAATCACCATACGGAATTATTACCAGGATCGGAATCCCAAACGGACCTCGGTAACACCTAAACCTACTCCAAACCAAATTTAAAGAACATTAAAGCCTTCCATGAGCCAACTTTCACTATTATGCGCCGAAACGCTCCTAGGTCATCCAAAACTCGATCCGAACATAAGCCCAAGTCTGAAATCATCACACGAACCTATTCGAACCTTCAAATCCTGATTTCAAAGTTTTTTATTCAAAACGTTGACCGAAGTCAAAACTTAGCCTTTTAAAGCCAAACTAAGGAACCAAGTGTTCTTATTTCAACCTGAACCCTTCCAAATCCCGAACTAACAATCCCCGCAAGTCATAAAACAGTAAAAGCACATATGAGGAGTCTCTTTTATGGGAACGGGATCCTATAAAGCAAAATGACTGGTCGCGTCGTTACACTATGCACCTCTTAAACAAGCATTCGTCCTCAAACAGGTCTAGAATCATACCTGGAGTGCTGAATAAGTGTGGATATGTGCTCCGCATGTCCTTCCCTGTCTCCCAAGTCACCTCCTCAATGACCCCTACACTGAATCTTTATCGTAGAAATACTCTTGGACCTCAAACAGCGAACCTGCCTATCAACATGGCTCCTCCTCACAACCCAGTCTCTCGTCTAATTGAATCGTGTTGAAGTCTAACAACATTGACCTGTCGACATGATACCTCTGGAGCATAGACACGTGGAAAACTAGATGAACTCTTGATAGACTGGGAGGCATGGCAAGCTCATAAGCAACCCCCCAACTCATCTCAACACCTCAAATGGACCAATGAACCTTGGGCTCAACTTGCCCTTCTTCCCGAACCTCATGGTTCCCATTATCGGCGAGACCTTCAAGAGAACTTTCTCCCCCACCATAAATTATAAATCACGCGCCCTCTGATTTGCGTAACTCTTATGTCTGGACTGTGTTGTGCAAAGACACTCCTCAATCAACTTTACCCTCTCAAAGGTATCATTCACCAAATCAGTACCATATAACTTAGCCTCGCCGGGCTCAAACCATCTGACAGGAGAACAACATCGCCGACCATATAAAGCCATAAAAGGAGCCATCTCGATGTTAGACTGATAGTTGTTGTTGTAAGCTAACTCGGCCAAAGGCAAGAATTGATCCCACTGCCCTCCGAAGTCAATCACACATGCTCTGAGCATATCCTCCGAGATATGAATTGTCCGCTCCGAGTGCACGTTGGTATGCGGATGAAAGGTTGTGCTGAGCTCTACTCGGGTCCCCAACTTACTCTGCACTGCTCTCCAGAAATGCAAAGTTAAATGTGGGCCTCTATCTGATATGATGGAAATTGGCACACCATACAACCGAACAATCTCCTGAATAGAAATCTGGGCCAACCTCTCTGAAGAATACGTGATCACGACCGGAATGAAGTGTGACAATTTGGTCAACCTATCGATAATGACCCAAACTGCATCAAACTTCCACAAGGTCTACGGTAACCCAACTACGAAATCCATAGTAATGCACTCCCATTTCCACTCAGGTATAGTCATCTGCTGAAGTAGGCCATCTGACCTCTGATGTTCATACTTAACCTGCTGGAAATTCAGACATATCTCAACATACTCAACTATGCCCTTCTTCATCCGCCTCCACCAATTATGCTGCCTTAGGTCGCGATACATCTTCATAGCACCTGGATATTAATGCGGAAAATGTGTGCCTCCTCTAGGATTTTCCCCCTCAAGCCATCAACATTAGGAACACATAGGCGATACCCTGGAGTCGAAAAACACCATCCACACCGATAGTAGCCTCCTTAGCACCACCTCGTAGTACCGTATCTCTGAGAACCAACAAGTGCGGATCATCAAACTAGCGAGCCTTGATCTGCTTGAATAGTAAAGACTAAGCAAGCATGCATGCAAGGACTCGGTTGGGCTCTGAAATATCCAAGCTCACAAGTCTATTAGCAAAGGACTGAATGTCCAAAGCTAGTGGTCTCTCCTCTGCTGAAATAAATGCCAAACTATAGTCGATCTTAGAGAACACCCTTTCACCCTACAACTGGTCAAATAAATCATCAATACGCGGCAACAGGTACTTATTCTTGATGGTAACTTTGTACAACTGGCAGTAATCAATGCACATCTGCATAGTCCCATCTCTCTTCTTCACAAATGACATTGGTGCACCCCAAGGTGATACACTAGGTCTAATGAACCCCTTTGCTAGAAACTCCTCAAGCTGCTCCTTCAACTCCTTCAACTCTTTCTGGGCCATGTGGTATGGTGGGATAGAGATAGGCTGGGTAGCTGGAGCCAAATCAATACAGAAATCGATATCACGATGTGGAAGAGCAGAAGGAAACACAGTGGAGAACTCCCGGACTATGGGCACTAAATCAATCACCGGAGTCTCTGCAGTATTATCCTAGATAATCCAAATAACCCTTCTCGACCATGTGTTGAGCCCTCATAAAGAAGATGATCTGACTAGGTGTGCTAACAGACGAACCCTTCCACTCCAATCTAGGCAGCTCTGGCATCGCCAAGGTAATAATCTTGGCATGGCAATAAAGGATGGCGTAATATAGAGACAACCAGTCCATGCCTAGGATGACCTCAAAGCCGGTCATATCAAGAGACAGAAGATCTGCCCTAGTCTCAAAACCACAAAATGTAACAACACAGGACCGATAGATCCGATCCACAATAACAGAATCACCCACAGGAGTGGTCACAAAAATAGGAGCACCCAGGGACTCCCGGGAAATAGTTAGGAAATGAGAAAATAGATATGAGACATATGAATATGTTGACCCTGGATCAAATATTACTAAAGCATCCCTAACACATATAGAAATAATACTTGTGATCACGTCATCTGAGGTCACTGTATCTGGCATGGCCCGAAAAATATAGAACCTAGCTGGAGCGCCACCTGACTGGCCTCCACCTCTAGGACGGCCACCTACCCTCTGCCTCTGGGCGGCCGGACGGCTGGTGGGATAGGTGGTGCTATAATCATAGGCTGCTGACCCTGCTGCACTGTCTTGCCCCGAAGCCTGGGGCAGAACTTTCGTAGTTGCTCCCCGCACTCGAAACAACCTTTTGGTACAATGGACTGCCGACCTGAAGATTGACCCTGATGAACTGAATACCCACTGGAGGAACCCTAGATGGCTGGTGGGTGGTAAGAACTCTCTAGCATGGCGCTAAAATAGGTTCGCACTGGAGCACACCGAGGAGGAGGCGGTGTTGGATACATGAGCTTGCTGGACTAACCCCTCCCGAATTGACCTTTACCCGTAGCTGGGGTACCTTTAAACTCTCCAGAATATCGAAACCTCTTATCCCTCGTATCCTGCTCTCGGCTACGCTTATGTACACCCTCGATCCTTCGAGCTATCTCCATAACTAGCTCGTAAGAAGTCTCCATCTCGACCTCTCGGGCCATAGTGGCCTGATTACCAGTGTGCAATCCCACAACAAACCTTCGCACTCTCTCCGCATCAGTAGGAAGTATCATAAGTGCATGGCGAGACAACTCAGAGAACCTGGCCTCATAGTCGGTCACTGACATCTAACCCTGTTGGAGCTGCTCGAAGTGAAACTGCAACTCCTTCCTCTGAGAGGGTGGAATGTATCTATCCAGAAAAATACGGGTGAACCTGTCCCAAGTCATGGGAGGAGAATCTGTTGGTCTGCCAAGAAGATAGGACTGCAACCATCTACGGGCCCTGCCCTCCAGTTGGAAAGTAGCAAAAACCACACCTATGGGACTCCAATATCCTCATGTTGTGCAGTTTGTCACTTCACCGATCAATGATGTTCTGGAGATCCTCATGTAGCTCACCTCCAAGGATAGGAAGATGTAACCTGGTCCATCTGTCCAATAGCTTCTGCGGCTCGCTGGTCGCAGCTAGTCTGGGCGTAGGGACGACTGCTGCAACTGGCTGAGCTCCGCCCACGGGTAGTCCGCCCGAGGTCTGATATACGGCAGTTGCATGCCCAGGAGCCTGAGCGGTAGGGGTCTTTGCTCCCCCTCCCTCCTGTGATGTGGCAGAGTCATAGTATCCATGAACGTAGCATACGACCCATGACCTCCTGGAATCCCGATGCTAACATGAAATCTATCGGGGTTGGCTCAGCTGCAAACGCCTCGACCTGCTACTCAATCATAGGTTCGTCTACTAGATTCACTGGTGGCATAGCCAGAGCAACTCTAGGATGTCCTCGTCCTCTTCCTCAGCCTCTAGCAACAGGGGGAGCAGATCCTCCCTGATCTGGAATATCAGCTCCACGCGTTCTTACCATCTGTGAGAGAATAAGAGAAAGATATTTAGTATCACATCAATTTCACGATAGGAGATGAAGAAAGAGTAATTTCCTAACACCGTATAGCCTCTCGAAGATAAGTATGGATGTCTCCGCACCGATCTGCAAGACTCTATTAGGCCTACTCATAACTTGTGAGACCTACATGAACCTAATACTCTGATACCATTATTTCATGACCCAATTCTCTTATAGGCCATGATGGCGCCCATTACCATCGCTAGGCAAGCCAACAGTAAACTAACCATATGATTTCCCTTTTAATAAATTTTCAAGTAATTAGAGTTTCCTTAATTAAAAGATTTAAGAATAGCACAGTACATAGAACGAAAGCAGTTGAGTGCAAATCATAACCACAGTAATAATCCAAAACCACAAGTCTACTAGTGTGTGCCAAGACCTGATGTCACAAGTGTATGAGCACTAATAGATTATAAAAAATGCTAGCTCATGTCTGAAATAGAGATAGACAAAAATGAATGTAAAGGAGAGATATTAGGTGCTACGCGACGGCTCAGAAAGTAGCTCACCACTAGGCCTCCGGGTAACGAGGATGCACGTTGGTGTGATCGCCAGATGCACCTGCCTCAGATCTTGCACGGTCAGTGCAGAAGTGTAGCGTGAGTATTTGAACAACATGTACCCAGTAAGTATCAAGTATAAACTCGAAGAAATAGTGACGAGGGGTCAACTTCGACACTTACTATGGGCTAATAATATGAATACAAAAGTTCTAAATGAACATGGGATATGTGAATAATAATGATAACTTATTAAATGGCAGGATTAAGAAATTCTTTCACAATTAATAAATTTCAAGTAAATTCCTATCATTAATACTTGCAACCTCACAAGACACAAATAATATCAAGTATGATTAGGCCCCGAGTATTATTAAGCACGAATTATGCCGAGGTCGTACGGTCCGATCCAGAATAACTTATACACTACCGTCCATAGATGCATATATTCCACTGCCAAGGTATTCTGCCCGCTCCACAAGAAGAACGAATAATTTATAAGCATTTGACTTAAATATTATCACAAAGCTAATACACAATGTCATACAATTTTCATTAAAGGTCAAGTAGTCCGCTCAAAAATTGAAGCAAGTGAAGTTCGGCCTCTTTAGAATTTCTCTAGCAAGTTCTAATATAATTTAGCCATTTTAAATTAGCAAGTAGGAGCAAACATTACAAGAAATTCATGATTTGGGTCCTAAACTACCCAAACATAAGCATAAATAGTAGCTACGCACGGACTCTTGTCACCTCGTGCGTACGTAGCCCCCACAATTAGAAATAAATATTAATTTAAATCACCTATGGGGTAAATTCCCTCTTACAAGGTCAGGCAAGAGACTTACCTCGTCTCAAATCTCACTTTCCGGGTTATATGCTTTGTCCCCGTTATACTTTCCGTTCAAATCCACCCCTACCGTTAACAAACTTTCTAGAATTTTCCTTAATCTTAACGTCCCTCCACCGTGGTAGCTGACCCCTTAATTTTTTCCTTGTCATCTGCCAAGTCACTAGGCCCCTCCCTTCCTGCCACTTCAGGCTACTCATCTCTAATCTCATGTACCCATTACTTCTTGAGAGAGAGATAAGCCCACATATCCTCATCGTCTCACCATCTCCTTCTCAAAATCGACTGTTGCCGCCGGAGTTGGCCACCGGCCAACTGGCAGTCACCTTTCCTCTCAGTCGCTTCTCTACTGTTTTTTTCTCGAAGTAATAGCTGTAAGATATGCTGGAACCTGGAGATGTGAGACTTTGTGCTTATGTTTTGTTCATTATGAATTATGACTTGCGGGGGCTGGTGGTCCGGGATTCGAGGGTGTTTAGACTGATATTGGAACAATTGGTTCCTTAAGATTGGCCTTCAAGGCCAAGTTTGACTTCGGTCAATATTTCATGTAAACGACCTCGTAATCGAGTTTCGTCGGTTCCGGTAGCTTCGTGTGATAATTTTAGACCTGGGCGTACGTTCGAAATGGATTTCTGATGAACCGGGGGCATTTCAGTGCCCAATATTGAAATAAGAAGTTCCTTTAGTTCCTATTTTGGTTTGGGACGTGTATTTTTGTTATTGAGATTTGAACAGAATTCCGAGATCGAGAATAGTTCTGTTATGTTAATTATGACTTGCCTGCAAAATTTGGTGTCATTCCGAGTTGTATAGGTCGGTTCGGCGCGTTGTTAGCGAAGTCTAGAAAACTTCCTAAGTTTGGTTCTTGGGGTTTTGAGGTGTCATTTTGAGTTTTAGCATTGTTTTGGGTGTTCCGAAGGCCCGAGCGAGTCCGTATTATTATTTGTGACTTGTTGGTGTATTCGGACGGGGGCTTGGGTGGGCCCAGGTGCCTCCCGGACACCACACGAGGCCAAAAACCAGCTGAAATAGCTGCTGGTGCACCTGTTCTGGTGTGACCGCAGGTGCGGTTGACTTGTCGCAAGTGCAGGACCGTTCATGCGGTCCCAGCCTCGCAGGTGCGACCCCCAGTGTTCTGGCTAATTCATGCAGGTGCGGACAAAGTTGCGCAAGAGCGGAGCCGTAGGTGCGGTCTCCACTCCGTAGGTGCTGGCCCAGGCCCCCCAGTCCATTTTCGCAGGTGCGAGCCTTTGCTCGCAGGTGCGAGAGCGCAGATGCGGTCCTCGAGCGGCAGGTGCAAAAACACTGTCCAGACAATGTATTTTTAAACACGGGCCTTAATACATTTTTCTCATCTTCTTCTTTTTTCTGGGGGCGATTTCCACCATTTTTGAGGGGAAAACGACCTGGTCATTTAAGGTAAGTAAAATCTACTCTAATATTAGCATCATGAATGGATTACTAGCTTAATTAACTACCTAAATTAGTGAAAAATCAAGAATTGGGTAGTAACCTAGAGCTTGCGATAATTTGAGAATTTACCCGTGAATTTGCTAAGAAATCAAGTATAAAATCGTATATTAATGATCCTTAGGCTTTGGGTGACTGTTCCCTTAGAGCATTATTGGAATCCGAGCGTGCATGCCCGGGGTTGGATTTTGGAAATTCTTCAAGAATGTTGAATTATTGAATAAATAGGATAATTTCCCTACTTTGAGCATGCATTGATGTCATTGTACCGTATTTGGCTAGTTGCGAGTCCTCGGGTGTAGAGTTCGGAGTTCGGAGTTCGGGCGCATCCTTGGTCCGAGGGGTAGATTCGACATGAGGTAAGTCTCCTTTCTAATCTTGTAAGAGGGAATTGTCCCCGTAGGTGTTATATATGTTGTGTGTAACTGTTTTGGGGGCTACGTGTGTACAACTTGACGAGAGTTGTACGTGTTGACTATCCTGATATGTCGGGTAGTTTTAGGACTCACGAGCATGTCATTACGTGTCTTATATGTACCTTTAGTCAAACTTTGAGTTGCTTATTATCTTTGAACCAGTATGCTTATTATCGTAGATATTGAGATGTCGGTATAATACATATGTACGAATGAGAGTCAGCACTCGAATCGTAGATATGATTCGCGATCGAGGGAAGCTTTATTATAAATCGGTATAAGTGTGTCAGCACTCGAATCACAGGTATGATTCGCGATCGAGGGGAGCTTTATGGTAATTGTACATAAGTGTGTCAGCACTCGAATCGCAGGTATGATTCGCAATCGAGGGAAGATTTATGGTAATTGTATATATAAATGTGTCAGCACCCGAGTCGCAGGAATGATTCACGAGCAGGGGAAGCTTTATGTCCATTCATTGTCTAGATATTCCCTTATGACTCCGGCCGGTTGTCTTACCCTTGTGTGCGCTTGGGCTATTGGGTACTGTTTCCATTAATATTGACTTGAAAGATAGTTGGGGGGAAAAGGAGAGTGTACCTTGTTGCTTATTTTCAGTAGTTTTCCTGGATTTCTGTATTTGATAGGTATCTGCTACTTACTGTCTCACATGTCTATTGTATTCCGTATATCCTGTTTTCCATTATTACTGTTGGACCTTAGTGAGTGTCATGTCGACCTCTCGTTACTACCTCTTCGAGGTTAGGCGGGATACTCACTGGGTACATATATATTTATGTACTCATGTTGCACTTCTGTACTTAATTGTACATGTTCTGAGGCTGGTGTTTCTAGTTATCCTACCAGAGCTTGACTTATATTCTGGACCGGACTCCACGGTGAGCTGCACCCCCTGACGAATCTCAGCAGTGCTGTGGAGTTACCTTTTGTTTAGTTTTGTCTATTTTTCTCGGACAGCAGTACAGTTTGTATCATCTTTTGTATATTCTACTAGTTCGCCTGTTGACTTGTGACACTAGTTCCTGGCACGCACATAGTAGACTCTTATTTTGGGATGGTATATATATTGGATAACGATCATTTTGGCTGTATATATTTAAATTGGTAAATGTTTCCGCTTTTATTGAAATGAGCTAAGCTTAAAACTTTGGGAAATATGTGGGATTGGTATGTTAATAAGGATAATCTCACTAGTAAACAACTGCTGGCTTGCCTGACCCCGGTGTTGGGCGCCATCACGACTCATGTGGGATTTTGGGTCGTGAAAACTTGGTATTAGAGCACTAGGTTCACGTAAGTCTCACGATTCATGGGCAAACCTAGTATAGTCTTGCGGATCGGTACGGAGACGTCTGTACTTATCTTCAGGAGGCTACAGGGTGTTAGGAAACCTCTATTTTTTCTCATTCTATCATGTAGCCGATGCTTTACTAAATTCATTCTTCTATTCTCTCACATATGGTGAGGAAGCGTGCATCAGATGTTCCAGACCCGGGAGGGGCCGCTACCCCCGCTGTCCGAGGCCGCGATATAGGCCGGGGGAGGGCATCGGCCCGTGTTAGGAGACGAGGGCGTCCCAGAGCTATTCTGGTCCCGCCACCAGAGGACCCTATTATGGAGGAGCACGATGAGGTGCCTTCAGCAGATCCCGCACCCCTAGACTTTATGACGGCACTAGATTTCCAGGCAGTTATGGGCAGTATGATGAGATTTATGGACACTATGTCCCAGGCTGGTTTATTTCCAGCAGATCCTGCCACTTCTCAGACGGGAGGGGGAGCCCAGGCCGTAGGACCGATAGCAGTATTACATCTCACCCTGGGTACACTGCCCATGGGTGGTACCCAGCTTGTAGTAGCAGCTACGGAGCCCAGACCAGCTGCGGATGGCAATCAATAGAAGATGTTAGACAGATAGACCCGATTGCGCCCTCCAGTCTTCGGGGGTGAGCGAGGTGAGGATGCCCAGGACTTCATTGATAGGTGCAGGGATAGATTGCAGAACATGGGGATCCTATTGTCTCATGGAGTGGATTTCACTATATTCCAATTAGAGGGCAGAGCTCACAGGTGGTGGCAGTCTTATGTTCTCAACAGGCCAGCAGATTCAGCTACTGTGACTTGGGAGCAGTTCATACATATGTTCTTGGACAGAGACATTCCATTCTCTGAGAGGGAAGAGCTGCAGGGTCAGTTTGAGTGGTTAGAGCAGGGGCAGATATCCGTGGCAGATTATGAGGCTAGATTTTCAGAGCTGTCACGCCATGCACTTATAATATTACCCACCGACACTGAGAGAGTGCAGAGTTTTGTAGCAGGGTTGCATCCAGGTATTTGATCCACCATGGCTCGAGAGGTGGAGATGGGTACTCCTTATCAGCTCGTAGTGGAGATTTCTCGCAGGATCGAGGGTTATCGGTTGAGGAGCAGGGAGCAGGGTCAGCAGGATAAGAGGGCTAGGTTCTCAGGAGATTTCAGGGACGCCCCATCTAGGAGCAGAGGTCGCTTTGGGGGTGGTCATACCAGCAGGCCTTCTTATTCAGCACCTCCACCACCTCCCCGAGATGTCCCAATTAGGCCCCAGTTCAGTGCCATGCCAGGGTGCTTCTATCGTCCTCCAGCTATTCAGAGTTCTCCTAGTGGTTACTCCAGCCACCAGAGATCCTCCAGTTCCTATTTCAGTGTTATGCCTGAGGGTTCACATCACCCACCGGCTATTCAGGATTCTTCTTCTTCGGGACAGCAGGATATGTCACTTGTGAGATGTTACGACTGCGGGGATCTGGGCCATGTGAGGAGGTCTTGTCCTAGGTTTCGAGGCAAGGCAGTGCAGCAGGGTTATCAGCTTATGAGTTCAGCACTAGCATTCCGGCCATCTAGAGGTGGAGGACAGGTCGGCAGGGGTCGTCCTAGATCTAGAGGCCAGTCAGGAGGAGGTCAGGCAGCTCCTGTTCACTCCGGTGGGGCTCACTCTTCAAGTGCTCCAGCCAGGTTCAATACTATTCTGGCCAGATCAGATGCAGTGGCCTCAGACGCTGTGATCACAGGTATTATCTCAGTATGTGGTAAATAGGCTTCAGTATTATTTGATCCAGGATTCACTTATTCATATGTTTCAGCCCTATTTTCTCCTTTTTTGGATGTTCCTCGTGAGTCCTTGGGATCTCCTATATATGTGTCCACTCCTGTGGGCGACTCTATTGTGGTAGACAAGGTGTATCGGTCTTGTGTGATCACCTTCTGTGGGTTCGAAACCAGAGCTGACCTTTTATTACTCGACATGGTTGATTTTGAGGTTATTCCAGGCATGGATTGGCTATCTCCTTATCATGTCGTGCTTTATTGCCATGCCAAGACAGTTACTTACCCATGCTCGAGTCGCCTAGGCTGGAGTGGAGGGGTTCTTCAGTTAGTACAACCAGCCGGGTTATTAAATTCTTGAAGGCTCGACATATGGTCGAGAAAGGTTGTCTAGCCTATTTTGCTTACGTGCGGTACACCACCGCCGAGTCTCCGATAATTGATTCAGTGCCACTAGTTCGAGAGTTTGTGGATGTTTTTCCTTCAGATCTTCCGGGCATGCCTCCGGACCATGATGTTGATTTCTTCATTGATTTAGCTCCAGACACCCAGCCTATATCTTTTTCTCCGTACCGAATGGCTCCGCAAGAGTTGAAGGAGTTGAAGGTGCAGCTTGAGGATTTTTTAGATAAGGGGTTCATCAGACCGAGTGTATCGCCTTGGGGTGCCTCAGTTTTATTTGTGAAAAAGAAGGATGGGTCTATGCCGATGTGTATTGACTACTGTCAGTTGAACAAGGTTACCATTAAGAACAAGTATCCCTTGCCACGCATCGATGATTTGTTTGACCAGTTGCAGTGTGCTCGTGTGTTTTCTAAGATTGATTTGCGATCGAGGTATCATCAGTTGAGGATTCGGGCTTCAGATGTTCCGAAGACTATTTTTTGTACGAGATATGGCCATTATGAGTTCCTACTGATGTCCTTTGGCTTGACTAATTCCCAAGAAGCATTCATGGACTTGATGAATAGGGTGTTCAGGCCGTTTATTTATTCCTTTGTCATTGTCTTCATTGATGACATTTTGATTTACTCACGTAGCCTGGGGGAGCACGAGCAGCATTTGAGAGTTGTGCTCCAGACTTTGCGAGAACAGAAGCTATATGCTAAGTTCTCCAAGTGTGTGTTGGTTGGATTCCGTGGCATATTTGGGGCATGTGGTATCCAGAGAGGGTATCAAGGTTGATCCTCAGAAGATCGAGGCAGTTCAGAGTTGGCCGCGTCCTACTTCAGCTACAGAGATCAGGAGCTTTTTGGGCCTAGCAGGCTACTATCGCCGATTTGTGGAGGGTTTCTCTTCCATTGCAGCTTCATTGACTAGATTGACTAAGAAGAATGCCTCTCTTTGATGGTCTGACGAGTGTGAGGCGAGCTTTCAGAAGCTCAAGATGGCATTGACCTCAGCACCAGTTCTAGTATTGCTTTCCGGTTCTGGGATGTACACAATATATTGCGACGCCTCACGCGTTGGCTTGGGGTGTGTATTGATGCAGGAGGGGAGAGTTATTTCTTATGCTTCACGCCAGCTGAAGGTTCACGAGAAGAATTACCCTGTGCACGATTTGGAGTTGGCGGCAATTGTTCATGCTCTTAAGATTTGGAGGCACCACTTGTACGGAGTGTCCTGTTAGGTTTATACAGACCACCGTAGCTTGCAGCACTTGTTCAAGCAGAAGGATCATAATTTGATACTGCGCAGATGGCTTGAGTTGTTGAAGGATTATGATATCACCATTCTTTATCACCCGGGAAAATGTGGTAGCAGATGCTTTGAGCAGGAAGGCTGAGAGTATGGATAGCTTGGTTTGTATTGCAGCAGAGAAGAGACCTCTAGCCTTTGACATTCAGTCCTTGGCCAATCGCCTAGTGAGGTTAGACCTTTCAGAGCCTCGTCGAGTTTTAGCATATGTGGTTGCTCAGTCTTCGTTATTGGGAGAGATTAAGGCCTGGCAGTTCTATAATCTGTGCTTACCAGAGCTTCGGGAGACAGTGGTTCAGTGTAGGGCCAAGGAGGCTACTATTGGCAAAGATGGTGTTCTAGACTTCAGGGCCGCTTATGTGTTCCTAATATTGATGGCCAGAGGGAGAGGATTCTAGAGGAGGCACACAGTTCTCAGTATTCTATTCATCCTGGTGCTACGAATATGTATCGTGACTTGAAGTAGCATTTCTGGTGGAGGCGAATGAAGAAGGACATTGCGGGGTATGTGACTAGGTGTCTTAATTGCCAGCAGGAGAAGTATGAGCACCAGAGGCCAGGAGGCCTAATTCAGCAGATGCCCATTCCTGAGTGAAAGCGGGAGCGCATCGCTACGGAGTTCGTGGTTGGGTTGCCTCGGACTTTGCGGAAGGTGGACGCGGTTTGGGTCATTGTGGATAGATTGACCAAATCGGCGCGTTTCATTCCAGTAGCTACTACATATACATCTGAGAGATTGGCCCAGATCTACATTCGGGAGATAGTCCGATTGCATGGTGTGCCGGTATCCATTATATCAAATCGAGGTCCTCAGTTTACCTCACACTTCTGGAGAGCATTGCATAGTGAGATGGGCACCCAGATAGACCTCAGCACAACATTTCACCCTCAGACTGATGGTCAGTCGGAGTGTACAGCTCAGATATTGGAGGACATGTTCAGGGCATATGTGATTGACATCGGAGGTCTGTGGGACCAGTTCTTGCCTTTGACCAAGTTTGCTTACAATAATAGTTAACAGTCCAGCATTGAGATGGCACCATTTGAGGCTTTGTATGGTTGGCGATGCCGTTCTCCTATCGGGTGGTTTGAGCCTGACGAGGCTAAGTTATATGGAACCGACTTGGTGAGGGATGCCTTGGAGAAAGTGAAGTTGATTCAGGAGAGGCTCCGTACAGCATAGTCCAGACAAAAGAGTTACGCGGATCAGAAGGCACGTGATGTATAATTTATGGAGGGAGATAGGGTCATGTTGAAAGTCTCACCTATGAAGGGTATTATGAGGTTTGGGAAGAAGGGCAAGCTGAGCCCGAGGTTTATAGGTCCATTCGAGGTGTTGAGGCGAGTTGGGGAGGTTGCTTATGAGCTGGCCTTGCTTCCCAGTTTATCAGGAGTTCACCCAGTTTTTCATGTATCCATGCTCCGGAGGTACCACGTCGACTTCTCTCATGTGGTTTATTTCTGCACTATTCAGTTGGATGAGAGGTTGGGCTACGAGGAGGAGCCAGTTGCTATTATTGATAGGCAGGACCACCAGTTGAGGTCGAAGAGAGTTTCTGCCGTAAAAGTCCAGTGGAAGGGCCATCCAGTTGAGGAGGCAACCTGGGAGTCCGATGAGGACATGCGGAGCAAATATCCACACATATTCAGCATTTCACGTATGATTCTATACCCGTTTGAGGATGAACGTTTGTTTAAGAGGTGGAGAATGTAACGACCCGGCCGGTCATTTTGCGTTATCGGACCCCGTTCCCCTAAATGAAATTTTCCATAGCGGCTTTTAATGAACTATGACTTGCGGGGACTGGTGGTCCAGGATTCAGAGGTGTTTAGAGTGCTATTGGAATAATTGGTTCCTTAAGATTGGCCTTTAAGGCGAAGTTTGACTTTGGTCAACATTTCGGGTAAACGAATTCCGAATCGAGTTTCGTCAATTTCGGTAGCTTCGTGTGATGATTTTGGACCTGACGTATGTTCGGAATGGGTTTCTGATGACCCGGGGGCATTTTGGCGCCCAATATTGAAATAAGAAGTTCCTTAAGTTCCTCTTTTGGTTTGGGACGTATTTTTGTGTTATCGAGGTCCGAACGAAATTTCGAGACCAGGCATAGTTTCGTTATGTTAATTATGACTTGCCTGCAAAATTTGGTGTCATTCTGAGTTGTATAGGTCGGTTCCGCGCGTTGTTAGCGAAGTCTAGAAAACTTAAAGTTCCTAAGTTTGGTTCTTGGGGTTTTGAGGTGTGATTTTGAGTTTTAGCGTTATTTTGGGTGTTCCGAAGGATCGAGCGAGTCCGTATTATGATTTGGGACTTGATGGTGTATTCTGATGGGGGCTCGGGTGGGCCCAAGTGCCTCACAGATGCCACACGAGGCCAAAAATGAGTTGAAATAGTTGTTGGTGCACCTGTACTGGTGTGACCGCGGGTGTGGTTGATCAGTCGCAGGTACGGGACCGCTCTTCACGCAGCCTCGCAGGTGCGAACCCCAGTGGTCTGGCCAATTCACGCAGGTGCGGACAAAGTTCCATAGGAACGGAGCCGCAGGTGCGTCTCCACTCTACAGATGCGGGCACAGACCCCCCAGTCCATTTCCGTAGGTGTGAGCCTTTGCTCGTAGGTGCGAGACCGCAGGTGCGGTCCTCGAGCCGCAGGTGCGAAAACACTGTTTAGACAATGTGTTTTTATACACGGGTCTTAATACATTTTTCTCATCTTCTTCTTCTTCCTTGGGGCGATTTCCACCATTTTTGAGGGGCAAACGACCTGGTCATTTAAGGTAAGTAAAATCTACTCTAATATTAGCTTCATGCATGGATTACTAGCTTAATTAACTACCTAAATTAGTGAAAAATCAAAAATTGGGTAGTAACCTAGAGCTTGCGATAATTTGAGAATTTACCTGTGAATTTGCTATGAAATCAAGTAAAAAATCATATATTAATGATCCTTAAGCTTTGTGTGAGTGTTCCCTTCGAGAATTATTGGAATTCGAGCGTGCGGGCTTGGGGTTGGATTTTGGAAATTCTTCAAGAATGTTGAATTATTGAATAAATAGGATAATTTCTCTACTTTGAGCATGCATTGATGTCATTGTACCGTATTTGGCTAGTTACTAGTCCTCGGGTGTAGATTTCGGAGTTCGGGCGCATCCTTGGTCCAAGGGGTAGATTCGACACGAGGTGAGTCTCGTTTCTAACCTTGTAAGAGGGAATTGTCTCCATAGGTGTTATATATGTTGTGTGTAGATTCGACACGAGGTGAGTTAGGACTCACGAGCATGCCATTACGTGCCTTATGTGTATCTTTAGCCAAACTTTGAGTTTCTTATTATCTTTGAACCAGTATGCTTATTATCTTTGAACTAGTATGCAAATGGTAGAAATGCTGCACCTGAACTCCCACTTGATTAATCCATGCTAAAGGTATAGCCTTACTAAGTTATTGAGATGTCGGTATATAAATATGTACGTATGAGAGTCAGCACTTGAATCGTAGATATGATTCGCGACCTAGGGAAGCTTCATGATAAATCGGTATAAGTGTGTCAGCACTCGAATCGCAGGTATGATTCGCGATCGAGGGGAGCTTTATGGTAATTGTACATAAGTGTTTCAGCACTTGAATCGCAGGTATTATTCGCGATCGAGGGAAGCTTTATGGTAATTGTATATATAGATGTGTCAACACCCGAGTCGCAGGTATGATTCGCGAGGGGGGAAGCTTTACGTCCATTCAGTGTCTAGATATTCCCTTATGACTCCGGCCGGTTGTCTTACCCTTGTGTGCGCTTGGATATTGGGTACTGTTTCCATTAATATTGACTTGATAGATAGTTGGGGGGAAAAGGAGAGTGTACCTTGTTGCTTATTTTCAGTAGTTTTCCTGGATTTCTGTATTTGATAGGCATCTGATGCTTACTGTCTCACATGTATACTATATTCCATATATCCTGTTTTGCATTATTGCTGTTGGACCTTAGTGAGTGTCATGTCGACCTCTCGTCACTACCTCTTCGAGGTTAGGTGGGATAATCACTAGGTACATATATATTTATGTACTCATGATGCACTTCTGTACGTAATTGTACAGGTTCTGAGGCTGGTGTTTCTGGTTATCCGACCGGAGCTTGACTTATATTCTGGACCGGACTCCACGGTGAGCTGCACCCCCTGACAATTCTCAGCAGTGCTGTGTAGTTACCTTTTGTTTATTTCTGTCTATTTCTCTCAGACAACAGTACAGTTTGTATCATGTATTGTATATTCTACTGGTTCGCCTGTTGACTTGTGACACTAGTTCCTGGCATGCACATAGTAGACTCTTATTTTGGGACTGTATATATATTGGATCACGATCATTTTGGCTGTATATATTTAAATTGGTCAATGTTTCCACTTTTATTGAAATGAGCTAAGCTTAAAACTTTGGGAAATATGTGGGATTGGTATGTTAATAAGGATAATCTCACTAGTAAACAACTGTTGGCTTGCCTGACTCTGGTGTTGGGCGCCATCACGACCCGTGTGGGATTTTGGGTCGTGACAAGTAAAAACAATCTGCCGGCAATGAACTCTGTCAGATTTGAGATAACGAAATACACAGGAGCTAAACCACTACTGACGAAGCTTTGGAGCTTGAATTTTTGAAACCTATATCTGGAAGCAAAATTTAAATTACGGGTAAAAATTATTTGTTGTTGCTGATTTGAGTTTATAAATTAATCATACCACCAAGTTTTTGAAGAAACTTAGAAACACCATTGTTATGGTTCTAAGAAAATTTGAAGAAGACGAAATGGGTTCCTCCGATTGCTTGATCTTTTGCTCAAATTGGTCACTGACAACGCTGTTGCAGTTAATGGAAATGAGAAGAATGTAATAGGCATGTGTGATAATGAGATTAATTTCAACGTGGGACCTGGTGATATGGAAGTTGATGTGGACAAATTAATAAAGGGGTCGGGTGCCACGGTGGAGGGACGTTAGGGTTAAGGGTAATTCTAGAAAGTTTGTTAACGGTAGGGGTAGATCTGAACGAAAAGTATAACGGAGGATAAATTTAAACTATATACCATAGTAGAAGGGAAATTTTGGACCTTTTCCCTAAAATATATCACGACCCAATTTAAGATCATGACCGGCGCTTAGGAACAAGTTCCCCCAAGTAAGCCTTACTTGTATTTTACAGAAAATCGGACACAGTTTTACCTTCTTTAAGACTATCCAAAAATTTATCCTATCTTAGAAATCAACAACAGAACCAACCTATATCAACCAAAATATCTCATAATCCTTATCAACTAATCAAACAACTATCCACAGCTATTAATCCATCATTTGTAACATAGTAATACCAAATTCATCTCCAAAATACGATAAGGAAGTCTAATACTAGTCATAGTTCTAAAATAATAAAGGAATACTCATGAAACTGATAAACAATGACTATGGAGCGACCCTAAGATTTTTAAAGAAAAGATCATAATAAATTAATAAACTCTTCGCCAACACGAACAAGTGAGCAACTCATCAGGAACTGTGAATTCATGTACTCTAATTAACAAAATCCTCGCTAGCGTCAACTACTATCTCTGTAAAAAAAATATTAACAGGGAGTGAGTCGCTAGCTCAGTGAGTAATAACACTTAATCACAACCGTTTTTTAGTTGGGGACAATTCATAAAACATTCTAGTATAACAAACAGAAAATATCATAAGAATTCCCTTAAAAAACGGTAAATCTAATCAGTCTACTTATAGGTTTCCTGTAAAAGAAATTAATTTAAAAAATCGGTAATAAAATTCAGTAAACACTGTGTCATAGCGAATCATTATATTGGGGAGATTTTCAAGAAAGGATCATGTAATCTATATCACTATGTGGACCCCTTCATAAAAGAAGCCAAATGTAACTATACATCCCTGCTCGAGGAAAAACTATAACTGTATGCGAGTTCTACCTTTCCACTAGTGATGGCTATAACTGTAATCGATAATCTGCAAATACAAGGTGCACCAGGTCTAACTAACCCGCTGTTAGCTACGGGATCCATCAAAGTCTCCTCCCATTTATACTTTTCTTTGTAAACGGTACATTTTCATATGAAGGTATTTTCAAAATAGTACACGGCGTTTCAATTCTTACCAAATCATGTAATCTCATTCTGGTAACGGTACTCATATCCAAGTAACAGTAAAACATGTCTAGTAACAGTGAGAACATTTTTAAATAACTGTAAATATCTCAAGTAAAAAGTTCAGTACCATATCAAGTAAATGACTTGTCCCACATGCAATTTCAAATATTCAATAACATATTTAATTTTTGAAATCATAGATAAACCATGCAAGTTATGAAAATACAAATTGTGCTAAGGTTACTACTCACCTCTCGAAGCCAACTAACCAAAGCTCGACTACTTATCGTTTTAATTACTCAATTTGTATGCAATCTATAAATCAATATAAGTTTATTGTTACCATTTTCTAACCCCCAAGTTCACCAATTTATGTGATAGCGAGTTACAATCTCAGTAACACGTGACTTAGTGTCACTTAAGAATATCATGTGTTCGAAAACTTATAACATTATTAAAACTAGTCCTCAATAACTACTTCATTCAGGGTTCATAAATATTCATGAACTAACTTGTTTCTTCATGGAAGTTCACGTTACTGCTACCATCCATAAATTCCTTAAGTTATTTCTCCAAATAAAGGTATCTGTGATCACCCGATAGGTCATCTTACGTATTAGAACCTAATTTTGTGCTTTGATGCCTTAAATACCTCATCTTATCCCTCCTCAATTTGTGTGCATAGTTCGAGTATATTTTCGAAAAGCCTTTATATTAAAAACTGAGAAAAATATGAAATTTTTGCCTTAAAATCCATTTGAGTTGACTTCGATCAACGTTTTGAGCCACCAGACACGGATTCATGTTTTGACGGTCTTAGTGGTTCCGTACCATAGTTTAGGACTTGGGCGTATGCCCTGAATCGAATTCGAAAGTGTCGAGCCCGAGTTATCAGACTTTGTTAAAATTTGAAAGTTTAAAAGCTTAATGACTTTGAATGTTTGACCAATGTTTGAATTTATTGATATCAGGTCCGTATTTTTGTTTTCGGAACCCTGTATAGGTCCAATACTACATTTATGACTTGTCTGTCAAATTTGGTGAGAAACAGAGTTGGTTTGACATGATTCAGACGTCCAGTTGTGAAAATAGAAGTTCATGAGGTTTCTTGAAAATTTCCTTTGATTTGATGCTAAATTCTTTGTTCTAGGTGTTATTTTGGCGATTTGATCGCGCGACCAAGTGTGTATGATATTTTTGAACTTGTGTGCATGTTTGGTTTGGAGCCCCGAGGGCTCGGGTGAGTTTCGGATAGGCTACGGAGTGGTTTACACTTAGAACTCAGATGGTTCTGCAATTTCTGGTAACTGGTCTCTAATCTCGAAATTGTGAGATTAGTGTTCGTATTTTTGAGCATTCCCTAATCCTGACAGGATCGCATTTGCGAGAAAATTCAGCGCATTTGCGAAGAGTACCTGGGTCAGCATGAGTTCGCATTTTCGATCAAGAGGTCGCAATTGCGGGGAGGCCATAGTTCGCATTTGCGAACACTTCATTGCAAATGCGATGAAAGCAGCGGTGCGCAGACTTCGTATTTGCGAGGTGTTCTTCTCATTTGCGGGGGTTCGCAATTGCGAACCCCTGGTCGCAAATACGACATTTGCGACAGAACAAATTAGGAGTTAGACGGGATTTTGTTCATTCTTCAAATTTTCAAACAACGAAAACCCTAGAGGCAATTTTCCTAAGAACTATTCTTTCCCAAATCATTGGTAACTGATTCTAATCTATTTTCTTCAATCTTTCACTATATTTCCTAAGATTTCGATCTAAAATCTAGTGTTTTCATGGTGGAAATTGGGGGTTTGGGTAGAATTAGGGATTTAGAGGTCGGATTCCAAAACAAATTACATTTCCGGGCTCAGAGTGAATGAGTAATCGGGTTTTGGTCCGAATTTCTGGCTTGGACCAAGTGGGCCCGAGAGTTGACTTTTGTTGATTTTTTCAATAATGACCTAAATTGAATCCCTTGCAATCATGGGTAGTTCCTAAGGCTTAATTTGAATCGTTTGGTTAGTAATTTGCTAGATTCTATTGGTTCAGAGGCTTGTTTGAAAGGAAAAGCTGTGGTTCAGCTTTGAGTGGACCTTTGGAGTGAGGTAAGTGTTGTGGTTAACCTTGACTTGATAGATTAGGATTTGTTTACCTATTTTATACATGTTTAAATGTTGGTTTCAACGTAAAAGTGAGATGACGAGTACTTATGCATTGTTGTCGGGTTAAAGCACACGGGTCGGACTTGTTCCTTGAATTTTATTGCTTATTTTGATCATGTTATCCATTCTTAGACTAGTTACTATTTAAATTGATCGTTCTTACCACATTTATGGGCTTTTGTGATAATTGTGTATTGTTTCTAAGGTTGATATTGGTGTTGTGGAACCATTTTTTACGTAAGGCTTGTTCTTGTTGATTCTATCTCCCTGTTGTTACTTGTGCATTGTTATATGGTAAGGGAGAGTGTTAATGCACAAGGGTGATGTCGTGTCGTATGTGAGTGTTAATGCACGAAGGGTGATGTCGTGCCATATTATGAGAGTTAATGCACGAAGGGTGATGTCATGCCATATTTTTTAGAGTTAATGCACGAAGGGTGATGTTGTTCCGTATCTATTTATTTATGATGCAAGTGAATGTAAAAGCACGAAGG
Organism: Nicotiana knightiana; assembly: GCA_005239525.1. Lineage (NCBI taxonomy): Eukaryota > Viridiplantae > Streptophyta > Magnoliopsida > Solanales > Solanaceae > Nicotiana > Nicotiana knightiana. The sequence goes on along the minus strand of ML386695.1, from coordinate 43,524 downwards.
GTGATGTTGTGCCGTTATTGTTGTTTCAGTGTGAGGTTGAGAGTAAAAGCACGAAGGATGATGTCATGCAGTTTTATTCATTGTGTTTACTCGTTTCACTGGTTTAAGGCATATTGACTATTCTGGTTATCATTTCTGCTGTAATTATCGTACTTTGTACCCCTTTAGCATGTCCCCTTCCCAATACTACACGTTTAGCCTTTATTTGTTGTTATCTTGTACGTATACGGTTATCTGCACAGTTTTATTACGTGGGTGTCTTTTCATAGCCATGTCACTACTTCGTCAAGGTTAGGCTCGACACTTACGAGTACATAGGTTCAGTTGTACTCATACTACAGTTTGCATTTCTTGTGCAGACATTGGTACCGGCCCCAGCTGTTCATGAGGCGTAGTAGCTTGGATTTTCTCATTGGAGACTCAAGGTAGATCTACTGACATTCGCAGACCTTGTAGTCCCGTCCTATTTCCCTATTTAACTATTTCTTTTCGTTCAGAGCAGTTGTGTTTATTTCAGACTTTGTTAGTAGAAATTCTAGAAGCTTGTGAGTTGTGACTCCAGATCTAGATTGTATTAGATATTATATGATTTTATGTTATTCTGCACTCAGTTTTAACTTCTATTTGGCTTAATTGATTCTGTTATTGAAATTGGCTTAAGTAATCCTCTAACGTTGGCTTTCCTTGCAAGAGAAATGTTAGGCTCCATCATGATCCCGAGGGTGGGAATTCCGGGTCGTGAATTGGTATCAGAGCACTAGGTTGCCTAGATCTCATAATTCACTATCAGGCTTAGTAGATTCTGGACGATCGGTACAGAGACGTCTATACTTATCTTCCAAAGGCTATGAAGTTTAGGAACAAATTTCACTTCTATTATTCTCTGTCGACACTCCATAGAAGATGGCTCCCCAGTATCAGACTCCAGCAGCCCAGCAAGTTTGGGCAGTTCAGCCGGTTGTTGCAACACAGGCCGGTGTTGGTCCAGTCATGTCTTCTGAGGACTTATTGAGATTGGACAAGTTTACTAAGCTCTTTCCAGTTCACTTCAGTTGTGCACCTTCTGAGGACCCACATGATCATCTTGACCACTACCATGAAGTGCTGCGGAACATGAGGATAGTTGAGATCAATGGGGTTGATTTATCTGTGTTTCAGATAATAGGTTCCTCTAAGAGATGGTAGAAGGATTTTGTATCGACCAGACCAGCTGGGTCGCCTGCTCTTACTTAGGACCAGTTCTCTCAGATATTTCTTGAGAAGTTCCTTCCTAACACGCTGAGTGAGGATTATCACAGGCAGTTCAAGCGTCTCCAGTAGGGGAGTATGTCAGTCACTCAGTATGAGACTCGTTTTGTGGATCTTGCCTGTCATGCTATTCTTCTGCGTCCTACCATGAGAGAGAGGGTGAGGAGGTTATTAAGGGATTCGCTCAGCCTATTAAGTTTCATATGTTCAAGGAGATCGGGAGTGAGATTTTTTTTCAGACAGCTGCCAATGTCGTCAGGCGAGACGAGATGGTTCTTGCACAGGGGGAGCTCAGGGGTCTGACAAAAGCCTCATCATTCCGGCGGGTTCGGTGGTTCCTCATCTGGAGGCAGGGGTACTTTAGTAGAAGCATCCTTCCAGTCCGTTTCATTCAGCACACCAGGCATCCCACAGTGCTTCTGGTAGTCGTGGTCCTCATATGTCTTCTCCCAACCAGCTAGCCTACAGTTCACCACCAGCTCCTATTAGTGCACCTCCACTCCAAAGCTTTCAGGGTGGTTACTCAGGTTGACATGGTCAGTTTTAGGGTCAGCAGTCATAGCAGCCGAGGTCCTGTTATACTCGTGGTGTTCCGAGGCACAATGCTAGATTTTGCCATCGGGCATCGAGCAACTCACCGCATCAAGGTTCTCGTGCCATGGTCCCGGCACCGGGTGCTTTACCGCCCGCTCAACCAGCTAGATTTAGGGGTCAAACAGCTAAAGGTGTAGGTCAGGCCATTAGAGCTGGAGGTCAAGCTGCTAGAGGTGGAGGCCATCCAGCTAGGGCACGTCCTAGAGATGTAGTTCAGACTGGTGGGGCCCAAACCCGATGCTATATTTTTCCAGCCAGGACGGAGGCTGATTCATCAGACATTGTTATCACAGGTACTGTTTCAGTTTGCAGTAGAGATGCTTCAATTTTATTTGATCCGAGCTCTACTTATTTCTATGTGTCATCCTATTTTGCTTCATATTTTTTTGTGTCTCGTGATTCTTTGAGTGCTCATGTGTATGTGTCCACACCTTTGGGAGATGCTATTGTTGTAGATCATTTTTATCGTTCATGTGTGGTTACCATTGGGAGTCTTGAGACTAGTGTAGATCTCCTACTTCTCGATATAGTAGATTTCGATGTTATATTGGGTATGGATTAGCTGTCACCTTATCACGCTATATTGGATTGTCACGCCATGACAGTGACCTTATCCTTTTCGGGGTTGCCTTGATTAGAGTGGAGAGGGACTCATGTCCATTCTACCAGTAGGGTTATCTCTTATGTGAAGGCTCGGCATATGGTCGAGAATGGGTGTCTAGCTTATTTGACTCATGACCACGAATCTAGTGCGGAGGATGCTTCTATGGATTCAGTACTAGTTGTCCGTGAGTTTCCAGAGGTGTTTCCTACATACCTTTCGGGGATGCCACCCGATAGGGATATTGACTTCTGTATCGACTTGGCCCCGGGCACTCAACCCATTTCCATTTTGACATATCGTATGGCCCCGCTAGAGTTGAAAGAATTGAAAGAGTAGTTGTAAGATTTGCTTGATAAGGGCTTCATTAAACCAAGTGTCTTGCCTTGGGGTGTGCCTGTATTGTTTCTGAAGAAGAAATATGGATCGATGAGGATGTGCATATATTACCAGCAACTTAACAGAGTCACCATCAAGAACAAGTATCTATTGTCGAGGATTGATGACTTATTTGATCAGCTTCAGGGTGCCAAGGTGTTTTCAAAGATCGATTTGAGGTCTGGCTACCATCAGTTGAGGATTAGGGCATCTGATGTCCCTAAGACATCTTTCCGGACTCGGTATGGGCATTATGAGTTTCTAGTGATGTCATTTGGGCTGACAAATGCCCCAGAAGGATTTCTGGATTTGATGAACCGAGTGTTCAAGCCCTATCTGGATTCCTTTGTGATTGTGTTTATTAATGATATGTTGATCTACTTCCGCAGTCGAGAGGAGCATGAGCAACATCTTCGAATTGTACTTCAGACTCTGAGAGACGGTCAGTTATATGCTAAGTTTCCAAAGTGCGAGTTTTGGTTGGACTCAATCTCTTTCTTGGGGCACGTAGTATCAGCAGACGGCATTCAGGTGGATCTTAAGAAGATCAAGGCATTTCAGAACTGGCTTAGACCCACTTCATCTACGGAGATCCGAAGTTTCTTGGGTTTGGCGGGTTATTAACGTCGGTTTGTGGAGGGGTTCTCATCTATAGCAGTCATGTTGACCAAGTTGACCCAGAAGGGTTCCCCGTTCAGATAGTCAGACGAGTTGAGGCGAGCTTTCAGAAGCTTAAGACTACTTTGACTACGACGCCAGTGTTGGTTTTGCCCAAGGTTCAGGAGCTTATACGGTATATTGTGATGCATCTCGTTTTGGACTTGGTGCGATATTGGTGCAGGATGGCAGGGTGATTGCATATGCATCACGGCAGCTGAAGGTTCATGAGAAAAATTACCATGTTCATGACTTAGAAATGGCAGCCATTGTGCATGCGCTGAAGATTTGGACGCACTATCTTTACAGCGTGTCATGTGAGGTATTCACGAATCATCAGAGCTTGCAGTACTTGTTCCAACAGAAGGAGCTCAACTTGAGGTAGAGGAGGTGGTTGGAGCTATTGAAAGAATATGGTATCACCATCTTGTATCATCCCATGAAGGCCAATGTAGTGGTCGATGCCTTAAGTATAAAGTCAGTGAGTATGGGCAGTTTTGCGTACATTCCAGTCAGTGAGAGACCCCTGACATTAGATGTTCAAGCCTTGGCCAATCAGTTCATGAGGTTGGATGTTTTTGAGCCTAGTCGTGTTCTAGCTTGTACAGTCGCTCGGTTTTCCTTGTTTGAGCGCATTAGAGAGCGGAAGTATGATAACCCTCATTTGCTTGTCCATAGGGACACAGTGCGCCACGGTGATGCCAAGCAGGTTACTGTTGGAGATGATTGAGTTTTGAGGATGCAGGGTCGTGTTTGTGTGCCTAATGTGGATGGACATCATGAGTTTATTCTTAAGGAGGCCCACAGTTCCCGGTATTCTATTCATCCGGGTGCCATCAACATGTATCAGGACTTGCAGCAGCATTATTGGTGGAGGAGGATGAAGAAGGACATAGTTGCATATGTAGCTCAGTGTCAAAAGTGTCAGCAAGTAAAGTATGAGCATCAGAGACCTGGTGGTTTGCTTCAGAAGTTATAGATTTCTGAGTGGAAGTGGGAGCGTATCACTATGGATTTAGTTGTTAGACTCCCACGGACTCAGAAGAAGTTCGATGCAGTTTGGCTCATTGTGACAGGCTGACCAAGTCAAGCATTTCATTCCTGTGGAAGTTACCCATTCTTCAGAGCGGTTGGCTGAGAGTTACATTCGTGAGATCGTTCGTCTTCACGGTGTGCCTGTGTCTATCATTTTTTATCAAGGTACACAGTTCACCTCGCATTTCTGGAGGGAAGTACAGCGTGAGTTGGGCAAGCAGGTTGAGTTGAGCACAACATTTCATCCTAAGACGGACAGACAATCAGAGTGCACTATTCAGATATTGGAGGATATGCTCTGCGCTTATGTTATAGACATCAGAGGTTCTTGGGATCAGTTCTTGCCGCTTGGGAGTTTTCCTACAACAATAGCTATTAGTCGAGCATTCAAATGTCTCCCTATGAGGCCTTATCCGGGAGTCGGTGCCAATTTCCAGTTGGATGTTTCGAGCCGGGGGAGGCTCGGTTGTTGGGTACAGATTTAGTACAGGATGCCTTGGATAAGGTCAAGATTATTCAGGATTAACTGGCACAGCTTAGTCCGGGAAGAAGAGTTATGCCGACCGTAGAGTTCGTGATTTTGCATTCATGGTCGGAGAGAGGGTATTGCTCCGGGTTACACCCATGAAGGGTGTGATGAGGTTCAGAAAGAAGGGCAAGTTGAGCCCTAGGTATATCGGACCTTTTTTGAGATTCTTCAGAGAGTGGGTGAGGTGGCTTACCAGCTCGCACTACCACCTAGTTTATCAGTAGTTCATTTGGTATTCCATGTGTTCATGCTCCGGAAGTATCACGGTGATCCGTCCCACGAGTTACATTTCGGCTTTGTTCAGTTAGACAAGGATTTGACTTATGAGAAGGAACCAGTGGCTATTCTGTTCCGGCCGGTTCGTTAGTTGAGGTCAAAGAGTTATCCTTCAGTTCGAGTGTAGTGGAGAAGTCAGCCCGTTGAAGCACCTACTTGTTCGAGTCGGACATGCGGAGTAGATATACACACCTTTTCGCCAACCCTGGTACTTTTCGTCCGAGGACGAACAGTTGTTTTAGAGGTGGAGAATGTGATGATCCGATAGGTCATCTTACGTATTAGAACCTAATTTGCTGGTTTGAAGCCTTAAATACCTCATCTTAGCCCTCCTCAATTTGCGTGCGCAATTCGGGTGTTTTTTCGGGAAGCCTTTATGTTAAAACTGGGAAAAATAAGAAATCTTTTCCTTAAAATGCATTTGAGTTGACTTCGGTCAACGTCTAGAGAAAACGGACCTGGATTTGTGTTTTGACGGTCCCGGTGGGTCCGTATCGCGATTTGGGACATGGGAGTATGCCCGAAACCGAATCCGAAGTTCCTAGCCTGAGTTATCGAACTTTGTTGAAATTTGAAAGTTTAAAAGCTTAATGACTTTGAAAGTTTGACCAATATTTGACTTTATTGATATCGGGTCCATATTTTGGTTTTGGAACCGGGTATAGGTCAAATACTACATTTATGACTTGTCTGTCAAATTTGGTGAGAAACGCAGTTGGTTTTGATGTGATTCGGACTTCCAGTTGTGAAAATAGAAGTTCATGAGGTTTCTTGAAAATTTCCTTTGATTTGATGCTAAATTCTTTGTTTTAGGTGTTATTTGGTGATTTGATCGTGCGATCAAGTTCGTATGATATTTTTGGACTTCTATGCATGTGGTTTGGAGCCCCGAGGGCTCAGGTGAGTTTCGGAGAGGCTGCAGAGTGATTTAGACTTAGAACTCAGCTGGTTCTGAAATTTCTAGTAATTGGTCTCTGACCTCGCAATTGCAAGATTAGTGTTTGCATTTGCGAACATTCCCCAATCCTGAGAGGCTCGCATTTGCGAGAAAATTCTTCGCATTTGAGAAGAGTGCCTGGGTCAGCATGAGTTCGCATTTGCGATCAAGAGGTTGCAATTGCGGGGAGGCCAGAGTTTGCATTTGCGAACACTTCATTGCAAATGCGATGAAAGAAGAGGTGCACAGACTTTGCATTTACGATGTGTTCTTCACATTTCCAGGGGTTCGTAATTGCGAACCCCTGGTCGCAAATACGTCATCTGCGACTGAACAAATTAGGAGTTAGAGGGGATTTTTGTTGGGAGTTAGAGGGGATTTTTGTTGGTCCGAATTTCGGATTGGGACCAAGCAGGCCTGGTAATTGACTTTTGTTGACTTTTTCAATAATGACCTAAATTGAATTCTTTGCAATCGTGGGTAGTTCCTAAGGCTTAATTTGAATCGTTTGGTTAGTAATTTTCTATATTCTATTGGTTCAGAGGCTTGTTTGAAAGGCAAAATTGTGGTTGAGCTTTGAGTGGACCTTTGGAACGAGGTAAGTGTCGTGGTTAAGCTTGACTTGAGGTATTAGGATTTGTTTTCCTATTTGCGACATGTTTAAATGTTGGTTTCAACGTATAAGTGAGTTGACGAGTACTTATACATTGTTATCAGGTTAAAGCATGCGGGTGGAACTTGTTTCTTGAATTTTATTTCTAATTTTGATCATGTTATCCATGCCTAGACTAGTTACTATTTAAATTGATTGTTCTTACCACGTTTATGGGCTTTTGTGATAATTTTGTATTGTTTCTAAGGTTGATATTGGTATTGCGGAACCATTGTTTACGTAAGGCTTGTTCTTGTTGATTCTATCTCCCTGTTGTTACTTGTACATTGTTATATGGTAAGGGAGAGTGTTAGTGCACGAAGGGTGATATCGTGCCGTATGTGAGTGTTAATGCACGAAGGGTGATGTCGTTCCATATTATGAGAGTTAATGCACAAAGGGTGATGTCGTGCCATGTTTTTGAGAGTTAATGCACGAATGGTGATGCCATGCCGTATCTATTGATTTGTGGTGAAAGTGAGTGTAAAAGCACGAAGGGTTATGTCGTGCCGTTATTGTTGTTTCACTGTGAGGTTGAGAGTAAAAGCACGAAGGGTGATGTCGTGCAGTTTTATTCATTGTGTTTACTCGTTTCACTGGTTAAAGGCAAACTAATTGTTTCTGGTTATCATTTCTGCTGTATTTATCGTACTTTATACCTCTTTAGTATGTCCCCTTCCTAATAGTACATGTTTAGCCTTTATTTTTTGTTATCTTGCACGTATACGGTTATATGCACAGGTTTATTACGTGGGTATCTTTTCATAGTCTCGTCACTACTTCGTCGAGGTTAGGCTCGACACTTACGAGTACATGGGGTCGGTTGTATTGATTAGTGTCATACAAGGTACCACATGACCATGATAGGGAGATGTATAAGGTATGTTAAAAATGAGTAGTATTTTAAGTAATTTGAGATAATTCTTAATTATGTGGGTAATTGGTTAATTATTGATTAGTGGGAATTACCAAGTTAATAAATAAATTGGTAATTATCTAAAACATTTTGGATAAGTCTTGAAGTTTAACGTGGCAGCAATACATCTTATATTTGATGACTCTTAATTCACTTTGTAAAGGTGGCAATATTTGAAGTGATAACTACGTTATATCATTTGGATGGAGAAGTGTTATCAAGAAAGCTGCAAAAGGGTATGGTCATTTTCCATTCTTTTAGAGAAACATCTCATTCTTTATTAGTAACATGGTTCATAAATTTTAAAGTGGGATGATAAGATTTGCAAAGTGATCAAAACTTTGAAGCGTAAGATTTTGCGATTGTAAAGGAGCACGGTGCAATCTTTCTCAAGAATATCATACGAATTTTTTCCTACTCAAGGTATGTTAAGGCTAAGCTCTTCCTTCATTTTGGCATAATCTCGTAACTACACGAGTTTGATAACAAGGCATAAAGAAAAATTCATATCTCGGAATTTACATATATTTTCCTAGTCTTGTAAGTTACAATATTCTCTGTATCGGGACTTCATATTCAATTGAGTATTTCCTTTTTTCAGTCAAGAGAGCAAAGAGTCTATATATACAGTATTACAATATTTTCATTACCATCGAGCTATAATCGATGGTCAGGTCCCTATTGGGCAAACCTCTGATTAGATGGTAAGTTATATACCGAGCCAACTGTGGTCGAGCACCTATGAGCGAGCCCAGTTGGCTGATATACAGAGCCTAGTATGACCGAGCACCTATGAGCGAGCCTAATGCGACAGAGAAGTTATTTATATATATATATATATATATATATATACTGAGCCTTATAGGGCCGGACAACTATTTTACTTACTATATTGAGAGAGTTGATTCAATATCAGCAGGTGAGCATATCTTTAGATTATCTTTGACTCCCAGTTACTTCCAGTTATTATATTATCAGTTCAGTTTCAGCTTACAATATATTTTCGTAGATACTCGGTACATTATTTTGTACTAACGTCCCTTTTCTGGGGCGCTGCATTTCATGCGTGCAGGTTCAGACAGACAGGCGAGTAGACCTCCTTATTAAGTGTTGCCCGAGTTCAGCTTGATCAGTAAGCTCCATGTCTTTCGGAGTTTTTGGGTCTAAATCTTTATGTACATTTTGTGTATATATGTTACGAGTAGGCCGGGAAGCTATTCCGATCACAGTATATCCATTAGTAGAGGCTTGTAGACATATCCTGTCAGTTAGTACAATATGTTGGGCTTGCAGGCCTTGTATGTACATTTGGTTGGTTTGTTAGTTGCAATAATTGTGACGGCCTTGTCAGCCCAGTTTTATATTGATATTTAGTCAATATTCACATTTGTTTTGCACTATGGCCCATGGCCAAAGTATGATATCATATGTTCAGAGTCCCTTAGTCACAAGTTGGTACGCAAGGAGAGGTGAGGCACCGAGTGCCAGTCTCGCCCCCCAGGCTCAGGGTGTGACATGGTCCCATGCTTCTCTTGGCATTCTTGAAGGCATATCAGGAGGTCTTTATTTGGAAGATTTTTGGATAGGGCTGGAAAGAAGGTCGGCATGAACGCTCAAAGTAGACTCAAAATGAAGGTTTGTAGGTTTACAACTCTTGGAATCGACTCTTTCAAAAGTGAAATAAAATTTCTGCCCCAGTTTTAGCTACTAGGGATTTTTTTTTTTAATTCTTGTTTGGTTGGACCGAACCGTGTAAGGTTGCTTACGTATACTCTTTTTTAGGAATCGGGTCTAACGTAGTTCAAACATCTGACCTAACTTTTTTTTTCTTTTCTTTGTCTTTTCCTTTTTCTTTTTTTTTTTCATTTCATTTTTCTTTCTTTCTACTTTTTCTTTCTCAAAACAAATTGCCCAAGCTTTTATTTTCTGAGGGCATGGACTTTGACTGTACTTTTCTTCTCTTTTTTTTCATTTTAACTTTCTAAGAGTTGCCCCAGTTTGTACTTTTGGGGCATGGATTTTTGTTTTTTTTTTTATTCACTTTTTTTTTCATTTTCTCTCTTTTTTTTTTTGGACTTTTGACTCTAAACTTGATTCCAAGAGAGGGTGGTCAAATAAAATAACACAGGCTCAAAATAGGTAACAAAAGGGTATAAAGTGTTTAGATAGGAGAAAAATGGTCTCCCAGCCTCGAGAATGCCAAAACATATTATCTTTTTGCGATCATAGCGTTGATGAACATGTCTATCTTCTTGGTGTGTCGTGGTCGAAAGACACTTTCCATCCATTAATGCCAAACTTTCGACCAAGCTTCAATTGATTAAACATCCTCAAGCCCGATCTTCACAATGATTTGAAGGTGATTTTACTCGACTTAGTTCCAAAGTATCTCAAATATTTATTCATCCCCAAAAGTATCTCTTTCTCACTTATCTCATTCAAGACTAAATCAGTTTTTTAAGATTGGCCAAAATTTCCGCATGCATGTCATATCACTAAAACTAGCGAGAAAGGAACAAAGCATGGAATGACACAAAAGGACAAATTGTATTTCATTGAGTAAAGGATGGAAGGGCTTAACAACAAGACAAACAACCTAAAATCCGAGTTACAACCCTAAAATAACCCGGATAATGAAAATAGCAACAAAATAGACAGACAAGACTGACACAAACAGAACAGAGGGATAGAAGGGTTTGACTCAATAAAACAAATAAAATCTGGATCACAACCCTGAAATAACCCAGATAATAGAAAAAACATCATAACAAGCTACCAGTATTCCTTCCTAGTAAGGAGGGAATGATTTTTCAATTGCTAAGCTTGACATTTAGCCACAAATT
>ML386695.1:0-30018 GCA_005239525.1 Nicotiana knightiana | reverse complement strand
AAAAAAAAAAAAAAAATTGGAGTCTAACATAAAGACTTTCTAAAGAAAGAAGTAAAGGAAAATATTTTTTTTGATTTTTTGAAAATTGTGGTCTCAAAGATAGACTTCTATAATGTCACGACCAAAAATCCAACACAGGTCGTGATGGCGCCCAACACCGGAGTCAGGCAAGCCAACAGTTGTTTACTAGTGAGATTATCCTTATTTAACATACCAACCCCACATATTTTCCAAATTTTTAAGCTTAAATCATTTAAATAAAAGCGAAAACATTTACCAATTTAAGTAAATACAGCCACAATGATCGTGATCCAATATATATACAGTACCAAAATAAAGAGTCTACTATGTGTGTGCCAGGAACTAGTGTCACAAGTCAACAGGCGAACTAGTAGAATATACAAAAGATTATACAAACGGTACTGCTATCTAAGAGAAGTAGACAGAAATGAACAAAAGATGACTTCATAGCACTGCTGAGAATCGCCAAGGGAGGTAGCTCACCGTAGAGTCAGGTCCAGAATATACGTCAAGCTCCGGTCGGGTAACCAGAAACACCAGCCTCGAAACCTGTACAATTAAGTACAGAAGTGCAGCATGAGTATATAAACATATATGTACCCAGTGAGTATCCCGCCTAACCTCGAAGAGGTAGTGACGAGAGGTCAACTTGACACTCACTAAGGTCTAACGGTATCAATACAAAACAGGATATAACGAAATGCAGTAGACATGTGAGACAGTAAGCAGCAGATACCTATCAAATACAGAAACCTGGCAACTACTGAAAATAAACAACAATGTACACTTCCCTTTCTTTTCCCCCAAATATTTGTCAAGTAAATATCAATGAAAACAGCACCAAACAGCCAAGCGCACACAAAGGTAAGACAACCGGTCAGAGTCATAAGGAAATATCTAGACACTGAATGGACGTAAAGCTTCCCCCGCTCGCGAATCATACAGGCGACTCGGGTGCTGACACATTTACATACAATTACCATAAAGCTTCCCTCGATCGAGAATCATACATGCGACTCGAGTGCTGACACACTTATGTATAATTAACATAAAGCTCCCCTCGATCGCGGATCATACCTGCGATTCGAGTGCTGACACACTTATACCAATTTATCATAAAGCTTCCCTTGATCGCGAATGATATCTGCGATTCAAGTGCTGACTCACATACGTACATATGTATATACCGACATCTAAATAACTTAGTAGGGCTATACCTGTAACAGACACTGATCAACTGGGAGTTCAAGTGCAACTTTCCACATTTTCATATCAATTTAAAAGCAATAGGCAGCTCAAAGTACACCCAAAGATACATATAAGGCACATAGAGACATGCGTGTGAGCCCTAAAGCTACCCGACATAGCATGATAGTCGCCATGTATGGACTCTCGTCACTTTGTACGCACGTAGCCCCCAAAATAATTACACACAGCATATATGACACCTATGGGGACAATTCCCTCTTACAAGGTTAGAAAGGAGACTCACCTCGTGTCGAATCTACCCCTCGGACCAAGGATGCACCCAAACTCCGAACTCGACACCCGAGGACTCGCAACTAGCCAAATATGGTACAATGAAATCAATGCATGCTCAAAGTAGGGAAATTATCCTATTTATTCAATAATTCGACATTCTTGAAGAATTCCCAAAATCCAATCCCGGGCCCGCACGTTAAATTTCTAAAAATTCTCAAAGGAATCGCTCACCCGAAGCCTAAGAATCGTTAATATACGATTTATACTTGAATTTATAGCAATAAATGGGTAATTCACCAATTTCTCAAGAACCCTAAATTACTACCTGATTCTTGATTTTTCAATGATTAGTAGGGAGTTTAACTAGAAATTCATGTTTGAAACTAGTGTTAGAGTGGAATTTACTTACCTCTTTAGTAGTTGGGTCGTGGAACCTCTTTCCCCAAGCTCCCAAGACTCTAATGGTGGTGGAAATGAAAGAAAGGGGTGAAGTCCCGTGTTTTAAAGGAAACACACTGCCTGGCCTACAGGGGTTCCGCACCTGTGGTCTCGCGCCTTCGAGCTGGAGCTCACACCTGCAGAACTGGATAGGAAAAGGCTGAGTTCGCACCTGCGGAGGGGTGGCCGCACCAGCGGTTCCGCTCCTACGGACTTTTGTCCGTACCTGTGACAAAGGGGGACCTCACCAGTGATGCTTGGGACCGCAGGAGCGGTCCCGCACCTGCGACTGGTCAACCACGCCTGGGGTCACACCAGAACAGGTGCACCAACAGCTATTTTAACTGGGTTTTTTAGCCCCGTTGGGTTCCTGGGAGGCCCCTGGGCCCACCTAAAGCCTCGCCCAAATATACCAACAAGTCCCAAATCATAATACGGACTCGCTCGAGCCTTTGGAACACCCAAAACAATGGTAAAACTCAAAATCACACCTTAAAACCCCATGAACCAAACTTAGGAACGTTATGTTTTCCATACTTCGCTAACAACGCGTCGAACTGACCTATACTACTCGGAATGACACCAAATTTTGCAGGCAAGTCACAAATGACATAACAGAACTATTCCCGGTCTCGGAATTCCGTTCGGATCTCGATAACACAAAAACATATCCAAAACCACAATAGGAACTTAAGGAACTTCTCATTTCAATATTGGGCGCCGAAATGCTCCTGGGTCATCAGAAATCCATTCCGACCATACGCCCAAGTCAAAAATCATCACACGAAGCTACCGGAACCGACGAAACTCGATTCTGAGGTCGTTTACCCAGAATGTTGACCGAAGTCAAACTTGGCCTTAAAGGCCAACCTTAAGGAACCAATTGTTCCTATAGCACTCTAAACACCTCCGAATCCCGGACCACCAATCCCCGCAAGTCATAAATCATAAAAAGCCGCTATGGGAAGTTTCATTTAGGGGAACGGGGTCTGATAACAAAATGAACGGTTGGGTCGTTACATTCTCCACCTCTTAAACAAATTTTCGTCCTCGAACGGGTCTGGAATCATATCTGAAATGCTGAATATGTGTGGATATCTGCTCGGCATGTCCTCCTCGGACTCCCAGGTCACCTCCTCAACTGGATGGCCCTTCCACTTGACCTTTATGGCAGAAAATCTCTTGGACCTTAACTGGCGGTCCTGTCTATCAATAATAGAAACTCCTCCTCGTAGCCCAACCTCTCATCCAACTGAATAGTGCTGAAATCAACCACATGAGAGAAGTCGGTGTGGTTCCTCCGGAGCATGGATACATGAAAAACTGGATAAACTCCCGATAAACTGGGAGGCAAGGCCAGCTCATAAGCCTCCTCCCCAACTCGCCTCAACACCTCGAATGGACCTATAAACCTCGAGCTCAGCTTGCCCTTGTTTACAAACCTCATAATACCCTTTATAGGCGAGACTTTCAACAGGACCCTTTCTCTCTCCATAAACGATACATCACGCGCCCTCTGGTCTGCGTAACTCTTCTGTCTGGACTGTGCTGTACGGAGCCTCTCCTGAATCAACTTCACCTTCTCCAAGGCATCCCTCACCAGGTCGGTGCCATATAACTTAGCCTCGCCAGGCTCAAACCACCCGATAGGAGAACGGCATCTTCGACCATACAAAGCCTCAAATGCTTCCATCTCAATGCTGGACTGATAACTATTATTGTAAGCAAACTCGGCCAAAGGCAAGAATTGGTCCCACTGACCTCCGAAGTCAATCACATATGCCCTGAGCATGTCCTCCAATATCTGAATTGTACGCTCCAACTAACATTAGGAACACACAAGGGGCCTTGAAGTCTCAGAACACCATCCTCGCCAATAGTAGCCTCCTTGGCCCTACCCTGAACCACTGTCTCCCGAAGCTCTGCTAAGCACAGATCATAGAACCGTCGGGCCTTAATCTCCCCCGATAATGAAGACTGAGCAACCACATGTGCTAAAACTCGACGAGGATATGAAAGATCTAATCTCACTAGGCGATTGGCCAAGGACTGAATGTCCAAGGCTAGAGGTCTCACCTCTGCTACGATATAAGCCAAGCTACCCATACTCTCTGCCTTCCTGCTCAAAGCATCTGCTACCACATTTGCCTTGCATGGGTGATAAAGAATGGTGATATCATAATCTTTCAACAACCCAAGCCATTTGCGCTGCCTCAAAACCTCACACGACACTCCATACAAGTAGTGCCTCCAAATCTTAAGAGCGTGAACAATCGCCGCCAACTTCAAATCGTGCACAAGGTAATTCTTCTCATGAACCTTCAGCTGGAGTGAAGCATAAGCAATAATTCTCCCCTCCTACATCAATACACACCCCAAGCCAATGCGTGAAGCGTTGCAATATACTGTGTACATCCCAGAACCGGAAGGCAATATTAGAACTGGTGCTGAGGTCAATGCCATCTTGAGCTTCTGAAAGCTCGCCTCACACTCGTCCGACCATCGAAATGGGGCATTCTTCTGAGTCAATCTTGTCAATGGAGCTGCAATAGAAGAGAAACCCTCCACAAATCGGCGATAATAGCCTGCTAGGCCCAAAAAGCTCCTGATCTCTGTAGTTGAAGTAGGACACGACCAACTCTGAATTGCCTCGATCTTCTGAGGATCAACCTTGATACCCTCTCCGGATACCACATGCCCCAAAAATGCCATGGAATCCAGCCAAAACTCACACTTGGAGAACTTAGCATATAGCTTATGTTCTCGCAAAGTCTGGAGCACAACTCTCAAATGCTGCTCGTGCTCCCCCAGGCTACGTGAGTAAATCAAAATGTCATCGATGCAGACAATGAAAAAAGAATCAATATATGTCCTGAACACCCTAATCATCAAGTCTATGAATGATGTTGGGGCATTAGTCAAGCCAAATGACATCACCAGGAACTCATAATGGCCATATCTCGTACGAAAAGCAGTCTTCGGAACATCTCAAGCCTGAATCCTCAACTGATGATACCCCAATCGCAAATCAATATTAGAAAACACACGAGCACCCTGCTGAGAATCGCCAAGGGAGTCTACTATGTGCGTGCCAGGAACTAGTGTCACAAGTCAACAGGCGAACTAGTAGAATATACAAAAGATTTTACAAATTGTACTGTTGTCTGAGAGAAGTAGACAGAAATGAACAAAAGATGACTCCATAGCACTGCTGAGAATCGCCAAGGGAGGCAGCTCACCGTAGAGTCAGGTCCAGAATATACGTCAAGCTCTGGTCGGGTTACCAGAAACACCAACCTCAGAACCTGTACAATTAAGTACAGAAGTGCAACATGAGTATATAAACATATTGTACCCAGTGAGTATCCCGCCTAACCTCGAAGAGGTAGTGACGAGAGGTCAGCTTGACACTCACTAAGGTCCAATGGTATCAATACAAAACAGGATAAAACGAAATGCAGTAGACATGTGAGACAGTAAGCAGCAGATACCTATCAAATACAAAAATCTAGGCAACCACTGAAAATAAACAACAATGTACACTTTCCTTTCTTTTCCCCCAAATATATATCAAGTCAATATCAATGAAAACAGTACCAAATAGCGAAGCGCACACAAAGGTAAGAAAACCGGCCGGAGTCATAAGGAAATATCTAGACACTGAATGGACGCAAAGCTTCCCCTGCTCATGAATCATACCTGCGACTCGGGTGCTGACACATTTATATACAATGACCATAAAGCTTCCCTCGATCGCGATACATGCGTGCTGACACACTTATGTATAATTACCATAAAGCTCCCCTCGATCGCGAATCATACCTGCAATTCGAGTGCTGACACGCTTATACCGATTTATCATAAAGCTTCCCTTGATCGCGAATCATATCTGCGATTCGAGTGCTGACTCACATACGTACATAGGTATATACCGACATCTCAATAACTTAGTAGGGCTATACCTGTAACAGGGATTTATCAATTGGGAGTTCAAGTGCAACTTTCCACATTTCCATATAAATTTAAAAGCAATAAGAAGCTCAAAGAACACCCAAAGATACATATAAGGCACATAGAGACATGCGTATGAGCCCTAAAGCTACCCGACATAGCATAATAGTCGCCACGTACAGACTCTCGTCACTTTGTACGCACGTAGCCCCCAAAACAATTATACACAGCATATATGACACCTATGGGGACAATTCCCTCTTACAAGGTTAGAAAGGAGACTCACCTCGTGTCGAATCTACCCCTCGACCAAGGATGCGCCCGAACTCCAAACTCTACACCCAAGGACTCGGAACTAGCCAAATATGGTACAATGATATCATTGCATGCTCAAAGTAGGGTAATTATCCTATTTATTCAATAATTCGACATTCTTGAATAATTCCCAAAATCCAACCCCGGGCCCGCACGTTCAATTTCTGAAAATTCTCAAAGGAATCGCTCACCCGAAGCCTAAGAATCGTTAATATACGATTTCTACTTGAATTTATAGCAAAAAATGGGTAATTCACCAATTTCTCAAGAACCCTAAATTACTACCCAATTCTTGATTTTTCAATGATTACTAGGGAGTTTAACTAGAAATTCATGTTTGAAACTAGTGTTAGAGTGGAATTTACTTACCTCTTTAGTAGTTAGGTCGTGGAACCTCTTTCCCCAAGCTCCCAAGACTCTAATGGTGGTGGAAATGAAAGAAAGGGGTGAAGTCCCGTGTTTTAAAGGAAACGCACTGCCTGGCCTACAGGGGTTCCGCACCTGCGGCTCGAGGACCGCACCTGCGAGCTGGAGCTCCCACCTGTGGAACTGCACGGGAAAAGGCTGAGTTTGCACCTGCGGAGGGGTGGCCGCACCAGTAGTTTTGCTCCTGCGAACTTTTGTCCGCACTTGCGAGAAAGGGGGACCTCATCTGGGGTCGCACCTGTGATGCTTTGTCCCGCATGAGCGGTCCCACACCTGCGACTTGTCAACCACACCTGCGGTCATACCAGAATAGGTGCACCAGCTGCTAATTTAGCTTGTTTTTTTTAGCCCCGTTGGGTGCTTGGGAGGCCCCTGGGTCCACCTGAGCCCTCACCCAAATATACCAACAAGTCCCAAATCATAATACGGACTCGATAGAGCCTTCGGAACACCCAAAACAACGCTAAAACTCAAAATCACACCTCAAAGCCCCATGAACCAAACTTACGAACTTTAAGTTTTCCAAACTTCGCTAACAACACGCCGAACTAACCTATACTACTCGGAATGACACCAAATTTTGCAGGCAAGTCACAAATGACATAACAGAACTATTCCCGGCCTCGAAATTCCGTTCGTACCTCGATAACACAAAAACACATACAAAACCACAATAGGAACTTAAGGAACTTCTTATTTCAATATTGGGTGTTGAAACACTCTCGGGTCATCAAAAACCCATTCCGAGCATACGCCCAGGTCCAAAATCATCGCACGAAGCTACCGGAACCGACGAAACTCGATTTCGAGGTCATTTACCGAGAATGTTGACCGAAGTCAAACTTGGTCTTAAAGGCCAACCTTAAGGAACCAATTGTTCTTATAGCACTCTAAACACCTCTGAATCCCGGACCGCCAGTCCCCGCAAGTCATAAATCATAAAAAGCCGCTATGGGAAGTTTCAAGAAAATATTTTTGGATTTTTTGAAAATTGTGGACTCAAAGAGAGAATTTTCTAAAGTAGGAAGTAAAGGAAAATATTTTTGAGTTTTTGAAAATTAGGGGTCTCAAAAATAGATTTTTAAAAAGAAGAAAGTAAAAAGAAAATATTTTTGGATTTTTTTTTGAAAATTGTGGAAAATAAAAAGGTAGATAATATTTTTTGGGATTTATTTTTTAAAATTGGGGGCCGGAACCGATGAGGTTTGCCTACGTATCTCACATCCAAGGAGAATCAGACCCGCGTAGTTCTACCGTTTTGACAGAACAGAGGAAACATGACTTTTTGAAAACATTGACTTATTTTCTTTTTCTTTTTCTTTTTTTTCAAAATTTTGGCAGAGTTTCAGAATTATTCAAATACCTACCTCCCACTCATGATTTTTCTTTTTGATTTTCTTTCCCATGCTAGAATCCAATCAACATGCAAGCCCAAATAAACAGATACGCAAGTAGCACGTAAGATGCATCAGGATGGTCTTTAAATTGGGTACACCTGTCCTAGACGGACTCAACCCCTATGTTGAGTCCCCTAAGTCAAATGCACATGATGCAGATAATCGTTCCTACTAGGGATCCGGCATGAGGCTATGTTTCTAAGTTTAAATCCTAGGGTTTTGTTCTAGACCAGGCTTACCTGAGCGGACAGCTCGAGCCGAGGTCGGGGCAACGTATCGGGAATACAGAAGCTTCACCAGCTTTGCAACTTGTCCGCACCTCGTTCTAAAATTTGGATGGCTCAAGCAGAAAAGAAGTCACACGAAGTGCACACTTCCCAAATGATTTAGAAGACTCAGATAGAACAAGGGGTTCGACACAGTTTATATGCAGTTCAGATAATATTCAAAGCGGTAAAAAGCGGCAATTAGCACATTAAGTTCAAACATGTAAAATGAGACAGTAGAGCCAAATATAATAGTTATTCTAAGCTCGAATTCTTGAACCTTGAACCAGAGATTCTGGATTCTTATCCCCAGCAGAGTCACCAGAGCTGTCACACCTCCTTTTTCCCGACAAGGGTGGGATAAGGGAGTTTTTTCCCTTTAATTGACATTATTCGATTTTGGGATTATTTATTAATTTTAGAGTCGCCACCTGAATTTTTTACGGTGTTCTGGGACACCATTTATTTATTGAAATCCCAAACCGAGGAAATTTTGACTCTGTTTAAAATGTCTGCGAACCAGAAATCCAGATAAGGAATTTTGTCAACCCGGGAGAAGGTGTTAGGCACTCCCGAATTCCATGGTTCTAGCACGATCGCTTAATTATTAATATTTTGCCTAATTATCTAATTATTTACATATTTTAAACCTATTGTGCTTTTTAGCCATTTTCACTCTTTAGCCACTTTTAATATTTTTGGATTTATCTTAAAACAAATCATGATAACATGCACTTGTCATATTTTGACACATTGTAAACGTGCCACATGAAATACACCCGCGATTTACAACATGTGATTTTTATTATTGTTCGGAGTTGTGGTCGGGGGCATGAGTTGCCACACCCGAGTGGGATTTACGTATCGTGACCATTCCGCGAGAATCGTGCCCATGGCTACGATGATCTATAATTTTTCTAATTATAACCCATTTCTGAGCAAATAGCACCATTTTAAAACTATGTATCATTCCAATCACGTATCCTTCAACTACTTCAATTTATCTTTACAATTCTACTACCAAAAAAGAGAGAAGAGTGAAAATCATAAACATTCAAATCATTTCTAAAAGCATAATATGTAGAATGTTCAATGACTTAAAATCTAAAGATGTTCAACAGATTGACACGTATAAGGCTGTTCGTATCAACTCAGAATTAAACTGAGGATCAAATCCTCAAGCTCTTACAAATTGAACCAGATTTAAATTCTTCAACATTTTAAAACACATGCTGAAATCTTGCCTAGAACTCCTAAACTTATCAAACCATTTTCCATGTAGCTGTTCTCACGTTTCCATGGTTTGGCTAACTTTTGTACACCTTTTTTTTGTTTGTTTCAAAGTATTAACAGAAAACTCATCACAGCTTAAGATCATCTAGAATTCACGAAAGAGTCAATATTTCTTAATATTTAAAGTTCAAACAATTACAGGGCTTTCATGTGTACCTGTTAAATGGAGGAAAGAGTTGAATTACCAAATAAAGACTAGATAACAGTGAGTACGAAGCTCAGCAAAATCAGCAGCAGGGATAACAGAAGACAGCTTATATACCCAGTTGAAAATGTACCATTCTATCTATTTACATATTTTAAGTCTAACTAGTCATTTACTAACCTTGACCCAACAACCATATTGCTCAAACAAGAAAACAAGAAGCTAGCTTAAAAGTTCAATAACTAAAACTTGTTGATCTAAGATTTCTTCAAAGATGAAAATGAACAGATTTGTTATCTCCACAATCATTGAGCAATAAACCACAAATAATGTAGAACTTCATTTTTACATATTTCAATTGATTTTATCTCAAACTTAATAAACGAACAACACCTTCCTATCACCACACATAGACTTCAAATTCACAAATAAACAAAAATGTGCATTTGACCCAACATGCTTCTTATACACTGCCTTCCTCAAAAGTTATCTTCTTAGAAACTTTACAAGTGGAATTGCTTTAACATGTATATTTGAGACCAAATGAAGCCAAACAGAGTCGCTAGTGATTCTAACTTCTAATAAATTCATACAGAACTAAATCAAACTGATTAACCCTCATGACCCTTCCACCAACTTCTAAAAATTTAACGAGAAATAGCTTCAAACAATCTTGACCGCAAGAATACTACTTCGGCGCCTAGGATGCAAAAGAACTGCTCACAAATGCAGCAGATGCACATCTTCGAGAATATGGAACTTAAAAAAATGCATTTCAACATGAGACAGGGATACAAATTGGCGCAAGCATCGACTAGAAACTAGCCAAGGTAAATAAATTAAAGCATCAATTTCGATAAGCTAAGTCGATCACCCCTAAATGAAGTTATAACCGAAACACTCCAGTTTCCAATCACTCGTGTTAAAACATATCAATCAACCAAACTGAATTTCTGGCAAACAAAACAGAGTGTCAAATATCTATTCTTAAGCACCAATCGAGACCATAATCACAGTAACCAAAAGAATAAGCATCACCTTATTCCAATCACAACAATACAAAAATAATATTGCAAATAACAGGAAAAAAAAAGAAGAGAAAAGATGAACCTGAGAATGCAAGTTTCCTTTTATATACGAATCAACGGGTGTTGAGTTTGATACCAAATCCAAGCCAAAAAATAGTGGCGAAAATCCAACATAAGCCGTGAACCTTAAGCGGCGATTGGAATCGGACTCGCAATCGAACCCCGAACTTCAATCGATCTCCATTTTTTAATATCAGAATCAAGAGAAGAAACTGATTTTTTTTGTATATATATTTTTTTGAAAATCCGAATCCTATTAACTCAAGAACATAAATATTTTTTCTTTTTTGTATATTTTCTTTTGTAGAATCCTAAATAAGAAGAAATGCGAAAGAAAAATCCAGAACAGAGCTGAAATTTTCTCTTTCTTTGTGGTGTGGGGTTGGAATTTTCAAAGAAGAAGGAGTTTCTTCTGAAAAAGGATGAGAGTTATGGCTGTTGTCAAGGTGTCTAGTGTACTGGTGGGTGAAGGTGTGAAGAAGAAGAAGAAGAAAAGAGGAGGGGGGTGCGCCGTTCTTGGTTCTTAGGGGTCTAGGTCCTGTATTTTTTTTCTATCCTCTTAGGTCTAGGTTTAGGTCTAGGAAAATGGGGTTTTTAAAGATGGGTAATTGTGGGCCTGGGATTTTGGGCCTTAGAATTGAGTCAATTTGAAATAAAAGGCCAAATTATTCTTTTTAAAAACGGTCACCCTACTACTAATTGAATTTATTTTATAGAAAGACTAGTTAGCATTCTAATTAATTAGACTAATTGATTAATGCTAATGAATATCTTTTGTGACTTTTTATATATTAACCTATCAATTAAAGAGTGACTAATTCCTAAAGATGCAAATTAAACCTAAGATGACATGAAATGAAAATATGACAATATTTTATGATTTTTCTATAATTTTAAAGTATTAAACATGCATGAAATGCAACAAAATAAAGAAAAACTCCTAAAATTCATAAAAAATTATTTTTGGTTTAGTTTTAGGAGTAATTTCTATGCGGGAAAAAATTTGGTGTTCAAAAGTATCAAGACTAACATTGGTGGAGTAGTGACGAGGGATAGTCAAGATACCTGATAGGCTAAACAATCTGAACAAGTATGAAGGTGAACTAATGGGGAAACAATGTTAATATAAAGTTAAGTATGGTAAGGAAGACAAAACAATACTTGCAATGAAACACTCGAAACAACAATTAGCAACACGAAACAAACAGGTAATAATGTTGTAGAGTAAGATGAACACAGTCTAAGTCCGGTGAAACCAAATAAAGGAAAACAAGTAACAACTCAATAAGAACAACCGCTTTTACACCAGATTTATTCAAGAATTTCCACGATGTACCATACCTCATAATCACAAATCATGGGTCCCAATTCATGAACCCTAATCACTTGGCATCTTGTGCTCACATTACAATTCATAATTGCACGGACGAATCACGTGCCAAGAGAGTGACAATATCTAATATCCGCACGGATCACTCACATGCCAACAATAATAATGACTCATAACCGCATGGACAACTCACGTGCCAATAGAACAACTCTCCCACAGAAGGCAAGTAAACGAGAGTACATGTAAATGGTCAATAACATCAGGATTCATCTTCTTAAACCGATATGGGTGATTAATTATGTGTATGCTTGTGTCAGTGTTCTATCACAATTCAAGTCAACAAGTAAGAGTAGAGACATTGAATGGCATATATTAAACGATCACCACAAAATGTACGAGGTATAAATCACACAAGGTAGGCACGCCACTACACAAATATCAACAACAACAATGCCCCTAGGCCATCACAAGTCATCACATATCATTCCCTGATATATCCCACCTTGTCTCGCCACTTGCGCAATAATAAAGTAAATTCCCGTCTTGTCTTGCCGCGCGCACATAATAATATTCCTACCTTGTCTCTCCACATGACTTGTCATGCTGCATGTGCAAATATCAATAATAACAACAGCACGGACTCTCACGTGCGAACACCCCGACAACCCTCTCAAGAATACTACGTGTGTCAAAATATAACAACACAATAACATGACTTTCACAACATGTGCCTATATGCCACAATGTTTCCTCAAAATAGTTTCAATACCACAACCATGCATAGCCCTCAGCTCAACAATACTGATTACAACAGCAACAAGATCAATAACACGAGAATACGGCAAATAAACCAACACAAGAACTTCAGAACAAAAAGAAACGGAAGAACGAGCTCACAAAGAAAAACACAACAGGGAATAATGGTCTTAACAAGAATAGCTCAACAAGGGAGAGATAATGTGTAACCATGATTCCACAAAAGTACAATTCGACGATAAGAGAGATAGCACGAATCAATGATTCCAAATAAGGACAAGTCAACAATGAAAAGGGATAACAAAACTTCATTTACAACTTTAATTAAGGCACATAAGTTTTCAATTGGCAACAAGGGTAAAACATGAATCAATTAGTTCCAAATAAGACATGTAAGGGTAAATTTAGTAAATAGAGGATTTAACATGATAAAACAACTTCATATCCAATGAACATAAGAACCTAAGAGCCCTAAACTTTCAAAGTTCCACAATTAAGCCCCATTACGAACTTGTCACCTCGCGTACACGTCCTTCACATGACACAATTAGCACAAATGACTCAAATTCTAAGGGGTAGTTCCCCCACATGAAGTTAGGCAAGATACTTACCTCAAAGAAGCTAGATCGATACTCTAAAATGACCTTCTCGAGTGAAACAACCTCTGGAAAGACTCAAATCTAGCCAAAATAACTTCAAATCAGATAACACTCATAGGAAACTATTCCAGTTAATAAAGCTTCAATCTTTTATAAAAATTAAAAGGTCAACCACAGGGCCCGGACCTTGGAACCCAATAAAGTTTACAAAACCCGAACACTTATTCCCATACGAGTCCAACCATACAAAAATTATCAAATTCCGATATCGAATCGCCCTTTAAATCCTCATTTTACATTTTTGAAAGATTTTACAAAATTCCCATTTTCTTCCATTCAATTCACTAATTTAATGATGAAAATAATTATGGAATCATGAAATATAATCAATTCCGGATAAAGAACATTTACTCCAATCGAACACGTGGAGAACCCCTCAAAATAGCTCAAATCCGAGGTTGCTAGCTCAAAAGATGAAAAATGGAAAAAAAAACATGATTTTGGAAATTAATATCTGATGCCTAGGCGTTTTCACATCGCGAAACTAGGGGTGTGAATGCGATGCACCCAAACTTCCAGCCTGCGTGATCACCAAAGGGACCACGCGAACACGACAAAAAAGAGCTTGGCCTTCCCAGCATCATCGCCCACTACGCGACCGCGGACACACTGTCGCGAACGCGTTCAGTCAACAACCATTGATCCGTGATCGCAGACCTATCCATGCAAACCCGAAGAAATAAATGTGGCGAGTCACCAAATACACTACGCAATAGCGGCTAACACTTCGCGTCTGCGAAGAAGGCTATCAGACACCAGCTATCAGCAACTCGAAAACAAGGAGAATTGACCCGTAACCCATCCGAAACACACCCGAGGCCCCCGAAACCCCGCCGAAACACACTAACAAGTTCCATAACATAACACGGACATGCTAGAGGCCCAAAATCATATCAAACAATAACAAAACTACGAAACGCTCCTCAAATAGAACTTAATGAACTTAAGAACTTTCAACTTCTACAACTCACGCCGAAACATATCAAAACAACTCGGAATAACGTCTAATTTTTCATGCAAGTTCCAATTGACATAACGGAGCTAATCCAAATCTCAGAATTGCAATTCGAGCCTTATATCAACAAAGTCAACTCCCAGTCAAACCTCTCAACCTTCCAAACCTTCAACTTTCCAATTTTTCCCAAACGCATCAAATCAACTTGCGGACCTCCAAATCCAAATTTGGACGTACATCTAAGCCAAAATTTCCATACGAAGCTATTAGGATCGTCAAAACATCATTTCGGAGTCATCTACACAAAAGTCAAACTCCAGTCAACTCTTACCGCTTAAGCTCCTAAAGCAAGAATCATCCTTCCAAATCAATCCCGAATTATCTGAAAACCAAACTAGACCACACAAGTAAGTCATAATATATTATACGAAGCTGCTCGAGACCTGAAACCGCCGAACGGGACGCTAATTCTCATAACAATCGGTCTGGCTGTTGCATTCTCCCTCTCTTAAACAAACCTTCATCCTCTAACGTGCAAAGAATCGTTTCGAAGTCCTCAAATCACTAAATGTACTCACCATACATATACTCACTGGTGACCACACGTCACCCCAATCCACCTAGTCATGTCAACACCATCTCAACTGAAATTACTCCTTCCACCCACACTTGTAAACCTTAGAACCAAATTTCTCACCATCCGATCGTTTCTAAAAGACCCGATTCCTACATCAACACACAATATCAGCCTCAACCAGCTGTAACAACTTATGCCTACACCTACAAGGTACACCAAAACAACATGACACATCACATATATGCCAAAAACAACATCTCTGATCACAATAGCTGCCCATAATCAAATCCAGCACCGACGAATAACCTTATCTCAGCAAAAAAACCTCATCCCAAACCTTCACAACAGTGACAACGATGCAAGAAATATGAGGATCTCACAACCATTCACTCGAATCAACAAGTCACATCTAACACCACCTGGGCACACACCTCGCAAGCTAAAACCCAATAAGCACTGCACGAATATTACTGAATATACAAGGAAACACATGAAAGAACTATCAAACAATCCTGACAGGCACCACCAAGGGAGAATCAAAGTATGAGAACAAATCACAAGAATCGCATCCTAATAGAACTCCACTGTGGCCCGTATCTCAGTTCAAACATATCAAATCACATGAAGACACGAGGATCCCATCCTCAGCTCTGAATCAGAAGTAGTATACACATCATAACAATAGAAACCTTCCATTAATTAAATTTCGCTAACAAAAATCACAACACATGCCGGAACCCCACACTGGTAGAGCATCTAAATCACATCGTAACCAACCACCCATAAATCACATCAAAACCTACTGTAATAGGTAATAGAAAGTCACTTCTAGTCTCATAGCTCTCAATAATGAATTAAAACTACATGATAGACACGGGCTACCACTATAGTATCTCCCAACAGGGGTAAACATATACATAGAGTACAAAATCACGAAACTCGCCCATATGTGAAGCAAAATAAGAGGATTTACCCTGATAAGCACAATCAACTCAAAATAAGAATGACGTTCCTCTATAATAATCGAAACCATACATGTACAACATCATTTGGTGCAACGGCCTCAACCCTACCGTAGAAAGCACATCAACAGGTCGGGCCTCTCCCTCTTGGGCGCCCTCTACTTTCTTGACCTGCACCCCAAGCTGGCGGTACAGGGATATCAGCAACTAGAGCAGAACTCATAGCCTGGATATCCTGTTGTGAAACGTTTGTCTAGAGTCTGGCACAATCTCTCACCATGTGACTGGTATCTCCACACTCAAAGCAACCTTTTCGTTGGCATGGATGTGGAAGTTTTTCGGTGCGGGTACCTTGAGACCCATAGATACCTGAAATATCGTGCGAAGCCTAAAGTGCAAACTAAACTGGCTGACTTACAAAACATCTACCATGCAATACCCTGCGTAAATTGGGTCCAGTAGATCCTCTTGGTCTGCGAGGCATCTTATCCTCCTTGTCCTCTCTCTCCTGAACCTATATGTCCTCTCTCTCTCCTGGTCTTGCATGCCCTCTAATCGGCGAGCGATCTATAACACCTGCTGAAAAGGAACATTTGACTCCAACTCTCGACCCATGCTGAACTGGATATCATGATTGAGCCCCTCAATGAACCTTCAGATTCTCTCT
The DNA here is from genome assembly GCA_005239525.1 of Nicotiana knightiana. Classification (NCBI taxonomy): domain Eukaryota; kingdom Viridiplantae; phylum Streptophyta; class Magnoliopsida; order Solanales; family Solanaceae; genus Nicotiana; species Nicotiana knightiana. Next base: position 13,290 of record ML386695.1, on the reverse strand, counting down.
TTAATTGTAGAAACCAGAGTGGGTGCATGTCTTGACAGATCACTGAACCTAACGGCATACTCTGACACTAACATAGTACCCTGGCGCAGGTACTCAAACTACATGTGCCATGTATCTCGAAGGGTATGAGGAACAAACTCTCTCAAGAACATCTTTGAAAACTGACTCCATGAAATTGAAGCTGCATCGGCCGGGCTACCCAACTCGTACGCTCGCCACCACTGATATGCTTCCCCCTTAAGCTAGAACGTAGTAAAAGCAACCCCACTTGTATCTAAAATACCCATAGTGCGGAGAATACGAAGTCACTCCTCTAGAAAACCATGTGCATCCTCTGAAGCCAAACCACTGAATTAGCAGAGTGATACTTCTTGAATCTTGCAAGTCTAAGTTGTTCTTCCTAAGATGATGCTGCCTTAACCATGGGTTGAACTGGAATAATAGGTTGTGTCGGAATGACACCTGGAACCTGACCAACGTGAGCTCGCTGCTCTGGAGTACGAGCGGCGAGAGTCTGAGCTCCTCCCCCGGCCTGTGAAGTAGCTGGTGCAACTGGAATAAATCCTATCTGATCCAATGTACCAAACATGCTCAGGAACTATGCTAAAGCCTCTTGAAGTCCTGGGGTAACAACAGGTGCCTTCGGTACCCGTTCCCCAATCGGTGCTACTGGAAGCTCCTCAGCTACTGCTCTAATAGGTGCTCTAGATGCGACACGTGCGCCTCCTCGGTGCCTACCTCTGCCCCGGCCCCTAGAAATTCCAGCTCTGGGGCCAGCAAAATCAGTAATTGCAGCTCGTTTCCTCACCATCTGTAAGAGAGTAGAATGACAAAGGCTCAAACTCCGAGATTAATAAACTCGCACGATAGGAATGAAAGAAGTGAAACTGTCCTAATAGTTCTGTAGCCCATCGAAGATAAGTACAGACCTCTCTATACCGATCCATAAGACTCTACCAAACTCGCTTATGCCTCGTAGAACTTATGAACCTAGAGATCTAATATAAACTTGTCACGACCCCAAGTTCCCTCTATAGGATGTCGTGACGGCACCTAGTCTCTGTGACTAGGTAAGCCAAACACTTACTGAATTAATTCATAGAAATTAACCAACAAAACTATTAAGCAGAAACCAGATATTTCTAAATGAGACCAACATTTCCCACAAGAAATAATAGCCCAAAACTAGAAGTACAAGTCATAAGCTCTATTAATTTTTCTAGAAAAATCCCTAAATACAACTATTTCATAATAGAAATAAATAGTACAGGTATAATATGATAAGGTGACTCTGAGGCCTGCGGACGCGATGGCAAGTTTACCTTGAGTCTCCACAGCAAAACCCCAACATCTAGTTATTGATCAACCAACTTCGTAATACGTGGATCTGCACAAAAATTGGCAGAAAGCGTAGCATGAGTACTCCACAGCGTCACCCAGTAAGTATCAAGACTAACCTCGTTGGAGTAGTGACGAGAGACAGTCAAGACACATACTGGGTTAAACAACCCGAACAAGTATGAAGGTGAACTAACGGGGAAACAATGTTAATATAAAGCTAAGTATGGTAAGGAAGACAAAACAATACTCAATGAAACACTTGAAACAACAATTAACAACAAGAAAACATTTAATAATGTTGTAGAGTAAGATGAACACGGTCTAATTTCGGTGAATCCAAATAAAGAAAAAAAGTAAAAACTTAATAAGAACAACTGCCTTTACACCAGATTTATTCAAGAATTTCCACGAGGTACCAAACCTCATAATCACAAATCATGGGTCCCAATTCATGAACCCTAATCACTTGGCATCTTGAGCTCACATTACAATTCATAACTGCATGGATGACTCACGTTCCAAGAGGGTGACAATATCTAATATCCGCACGAACCACTCACGTTCCAACAATAACAATGACTCATAGCCGCACGAACATCTCGCGTGCCAATAGAACAACTCTCCCACAGAAGGCAAGTAAACAAGAGTACATGTAAATGGTCAATAACATCAGGATCATCTTCTTAAACTGATATGGGTGATTAATTACGTATATTCTTGTGCCAGTGTTCTATCACAATTCAAGTCAACAAGTAAGAGTAGAGACAACGAACGACACATAAGAAACGATCACCACAAAATGTACAAGGTATAACTCACACAATGTATACATGCCACTACACAAATATCAACAACAACAATGCCCCCATGCCATCACAAGTCATCACAAATCATTCCCCAACATAACCCACCTTGTCTCGCCACGTACGTAATAATAAAGTAAATGCCCGCCTTGTCTCGCCACACTCAAATAATAATACTCCTACCTTGTCTTGCCATATGCACAAACCCACATATATTTTCCTCCTTGTCATGCCGCATGTACAAATATCAATAATAACAACAACACGGACAACTCACGTGTGAACACCCCGACAATGCTCTCAACCATACTACGTGTGCCAAAATATAACAAAATGATAAAATGAATTTTACAATATGTGCCCATATGCCAAAATATTTCATCAAAATAGTATCAATACCACAACCACGCATAGCCCTCAGCTCAACAACACTGAGTACTGAAAGTACAAGAGGGGGGTGAATTGTAGCCAATTAAAAATCTTGGCTGACTAAGTTTATGTTTAGTCGACTAGATTTTGCACAGTGAAAAATTTTAGTAGGAATGAACTAAACAAATGGAAAGGTAAAGAAGGCACAACAATTTTTATACTAGTTCAGTACCGGTGTGGTACCTACGTCCAGTTCCCTTCGGTCACGGAGATTCTCTTAGATCTTTGATAAATGATTATAATAGTGATGTTTTAGTACGTTCAGCATCAACGATATTCAGCAATAGTGGTTTTTGTAATGTCGACAGAACTCTCTTTTTGTGTTCTAACTCTTCCTATATTGTGTGACACTTGTAGACTCAAGAATACAGTGTTTGTACTAAGAACTAGAAAGGCTTAGAAAATAGTTTGTGTAGTTGTGTGGGTCTTATTCTTGATATTGCCAGTCTTTTTATTGGAGAGTTTGAATAGGCATTGCAGATTGATCTTTGATTGAGGCACAGAATCCTCTAATGGATTTGACCCAAGGGGTACCTCCGAATCTTGCACATGAGATGGGATGGATTCATTTACGTCCTTCCCCTTTCATATCCAAATTTCAGGGAGTGATTTGTGGCTTCAATTTGGTTGATCAATCTTCTGATTCTCATTTAGTCCTTATGGTATGGCCTGATATTCTCTAGAAGTTGCACTTGATATTTTTCCTTGTTGAGACAGCCTCGATGTTCTTTGATTGAGACTAAAGTGTCTGGACTGATTTTGTGTCCTTTTTTATGGCTTTGACTTCCTTTGATTTAGCATTGTTCATGTTTCCTTTGATCTCCTTTCAATTATATCCTTAACAAAAGGACTTCCCTTGAAGTAGTGCTACTTCCTGATTTTCTGTAATCAAATAGAAACGATTAGATTTGCATTATTGTCATCATTGAATCTTAGTTGTAACAATCTTCCCCTTTTTGATGATGACAATCAAGAGAGAGTAAACAGAGTACACTTCCCTTTCATAACTTGAGATTCCCGCTCCCCCTGAGTTGTTACTTAGATTTACTCATCACTGCTCCCCCTAAGTTGTTGCTTTGGTTTACTCTCTTCAGATTTTTCTGCCCCTTTGACATACAGAACATAGAAAATAGAGTAGCTAATAGACAGATAATAGACATACTAGTTAGGGTAGCATAGGTTATGCCTTCAGTAGAGGCAAAGAGTGATGGTTCTTGCAAACTAACGCAAAAAAAAGTCACAAAATAAAAGCAAGCAAAAAAATTATTTCTAACACACATGAACTGCCTTAGTTTCTCCCTAGAAGGTACTTCTGGGTATTGATCACTTTGGTGCGAAAAGAGTCATAGGAGGTTTCAACTTCTTTGGTGATATTGTCCATCTTTTCTGTCATGGACCTGAATGCCATGATCCCTTGCCTCCTCGTGGATCACATGTCCATCCTGAGCTTGGCCACATTTGCACCTATTTCCTTGGTGACTTCCCTAATTTTGTCCACATGTTCTTTCATTGCAATGAGTAGGATTTTTACCCCATCTAGATTTTGCTGAATCAGCTGTAGGTTGTTAGTGGCAGTCGACTGAGTCTCTGTTGGTTCAGTGAGTGTTTCAACCTGTACTGGAGCACTTTCAACTTTGGTGCACTTGACCCATCCATCGTCACTTAAGGTGTAACCTATCATAGCAAAGGTTGTCTTATCATAGGTACTAGTAATGTGCTTGGGTGATAAAGGTGCCAAATCAACCTTCATAACTTCAAGAATATGTGAGATGAGAAAACCATAGGGTAGACAAGCAGTAGAAGAGGATATATCCCTGATACTTTCAGGCATATACTGACGAATCCACACAAACCAGTCAAGTCTTTTATTGTTCACAAGACAGTAAAGAACAAAAATATCTCTAGTAGTCAAAGTGCTGAGGGACCCAGTTCTAGGAAGTAAAGTGGTGGCTATCATGTGGGCGGAAATTCGGTGTTCAAACTTGAGATTTTTAGGACCAATGGAAGGAGGGTTATCCGACAAAAAGGCTTTTTCCTCTTCTAAGGAAACTTCAAAATCTTTTGGCCAGGAATTTTGCACAAAAACATCATACCCATGAAACTTAGAAGAAAATATCTTCTCAAAGTGATAAGAATCAAGAACAATTCGAGCAACTAAAACCATGGGCTCCAAGTCATTTTTGTCATTAACAAACAGATTGTCATAGAACATTCTCATAAGCTCTTCATACACAGAATTTCTAGTAGTATCAAATAGAGAAGAAAGACGTTAAAAGTCAAAAATAGAAATCACATCACAATGCAGATTTTTCATAAGAGAGAGACTTATAGAGCGTCCATAAGCCATAGATTTTGAATTATAGTACTCAAATCTTGATTTATCACTTGGTCCATAGAAGTTTAGTTTGTCCTTTGGCCCAAAATCTGTGCTTTCCACTTTCCCTTTCTTGCATGCAGGCCTTTTGCGGGTTTGCTCCATAGGCCTCTTTCCTGTCTTTTTCTGGCTAATAGGTAGATCCTCCAACGATTCATTGCTTTTATTGTTAGTTATGAGAAAGTCTGAGTCGAGGGATGATTCCAAGTCTACAGTTTCTTCGGGGTTGTGGGTTTTCTGAAATCGTCTGCTTCGTCTGGTGACAGTGGAAGATGAGAGGTTTCTTTTTTCCATGGTAAGGGAATTTTGTGAGAAAAGATGAAGAAATAAAGGGGAGAAGAGGGTACTTATCTAGGCATTTGGAAGGTTGAAGGGTTGCCTCGGTTAAGGAAAAGCCAGGTTCAGAAGAAAGTGACACTTCTGAGGAGTTGCTTCAGTGGCACCGATGGAAGTGTAATAATTACACTTACATCAAAATTAATACACTTCATCAATTAAGAAAACTTAAGTAAGGAAGTAAAATTATACAGATACGAAAGATGTTTTTTACAAAATAGGCATAATGCAAATCTTATTAAGTAGTAAATGAAATATTTCTTCTAAAAGAGGTTTTATAAAAATATCAGCAAGTTGAGACTCGGTATTATTGAATTCTAATACAATATCATCTTTTGCAACATGTTCACAAATAAAATGATGCTTGATTTCTATATCCTTTTCCCTAAAGTGATGCACAAAATTTTTGATAGATATATAACACTAGTATTATCACAAAATATAAGAGTATAGGTAAGAGATAAATCATAATCGAGAAGTTGATGCATGATCCAAAGAACTTGTGTATAGAAACTTCCAACACCTAAATATTCGGCTTCAGTAGTTGACAAAGCAATACAATTTGGTTTCTTGCTATGCCAGGAAATTAGTGCATTTCCCAACAGTTGGCATGTGCCACTAGTACTTTTCCTGTCAATCTTATCACCTGCAAAATCTGCATCTGAAAAAACTTTTAACACAAAATTGTTAGAGTGAGCATACTATTATCCTAATTCAGAGGTCCCAATAAGATATCTAATAATGCATTGAACTGCAGTAAGATGGGATTCTTTTGGAGCCGACTGAAACCTTGCACATTTACACACACTGAACATTATATCTGGTCGACTAGCAGTGAGATATAATAAAGATCCAATCATTCCTCTATACATCGTTTCATCCACACTTTTTCCATTTTTATCTTCTTCAAGAATAGTTTTTGGACTCATTGGAGTTCCAATGGATTTTGCATTCTCCATGCCAAACTTCTTTATAAGCTCCTTGATGTACTTGGTTGGGCTGATAAAGATCCCTTTGGGAGACTTTTTGATTTGCAGTCCAAGAAAGAAATTTAGCTCCCCCATCATGCTTATTTTGAATTCTCCTTTCATAGCGTAAGAGAATTCTTCACATAGTACAGAATTAGGACTTCAAAAATAATATCGTCAACATAAATTTGAGTAATAAGATTACCTGAATTTGTGTGCTTAATAAACAAGGTTGTGTCAATATTACCTTGTTTGAAACCTTGATTTAGAAGGAAATAGCTTAATCTTTCATACCAGGACCGGGGAGCTTTCTTGAGTCCATATTTAAAGCTTTAGATAACTTGAATACATCATTTGGGAAGTTTTCACTTACAAAGCTAGGAGGTTGCTTCACGTATACTTCTTCAGAAATTTATCCGTTTAGAGAGGCAATTTTTACATCCATTTGAAAAAGTCTGAATCCTTTATGAGCAGTAAAAGCAAGTAGTATTCGAATAGATTCCAATATTTCTACAGGTGCAAAAGTTTCATCGTAGTCGATTCCCTCTTGCTGAGAGTAAAGTTGAGCAACTAGCCATGCTTTGTTATGAACCACTTGACCGGATTCATTCAACTTAGTTCTGAAGACCCATTTAGTTCCTACAATGGAAGCATTTGATGGTTTTGGAACTAATTCCCACGCTTTATTTCTTTCAAATTGATCAAGTTCATCTTTCATTGCTTTGATCCAGTAGTCATTTTTAAGGTCTTCATCAACCTTCTTTAGCTTAAGTTGTGATATTAAAGACATGTGAGAGTTGAACTTCTGAGATCTTCTGGTAGTGATACTCTCTTGTGGATTTCCAATGATGAATTTGTACGGATATCCAGGTTCATTTTTCTATTCATTTGGAACGTTTGTGATTGGTTCCCTTTCCCTAGTGGTTGACTGTTCTACAAAAGAAGATTCCTAAATTGTAATGTGCTCCTCATTTGACTGATTTTGCTGACTGGTTGACTCATCTTGACCGCCTTTTCCTACAACAACAGACTTTGGGACAATAGAAATTTCCTCATCTTCAGGAAGTTTTTCATTCCTTGAGTGAGGGTTAGTGTAATGACCCGACCGGTCATTCCGTGAGATTAGCCCCGTTTTCCCAGTTTTTGCTTTTTCATATGTTGCTTATCCTATTTATGTTGTTTTGGGTCGGTTGGTTCGGGTTCGGACTGGTCGTGGTGAGAACTGAGACACTTAGTCTCTTAAATTGGCTTAATAGATGGAAAAGTCAACTGGGAGTTGACTTATTGGTAAACGGTCTCAGAATATAGATTTTATGGCTCGAATAGCTTCGTTAGGTGATTTGGGACATAGGAGTGTATTCTGAATGTGTTTTTGATGTCCGGTGTAGAATTAGGGTTGAATTGGCGAAAGCTAGTTTTTGGTGATTTCCGGTCGGCAGTGGAAAATAGGCTATCGGGTTTAGAATGGAATTCCGGAAGTTGGAGCAGGTTCGTAATCTCATTTTGGATATGTGTGCAAATTTTTAGGTCAATCGGATGTGTTTTGGATGGTTTCGTCAACCTTGGTGAAATTTAGAAGTTTCAAAGTTCATATGCTTGAATTTGATGTGATTTTGGTGTTTTTGCGTTGTTTTTGGTGTTTTGAAGGCTCGACTAAGTTTAAATGAGGTTATGGGATGTGTTGGTATGTTTGGTTGGGGTCCCGAGGGGCTCGAGATTTATTTCGAATGGTTAACGGAGGTTTGGACTTAGGAAATTGCAGGAAAGCTGTTGCTGGTGCCATTTTACTGATGTGACCGCACCTGCGGATAAGGAACCACAAGTGCGGGATCGCAGGAGCGGAAAGGGATCTGCAGATGTGGAATTTGGGCAGCTTAGTGAGGGACGGCAGATGCGGACATGGGACCGCACCTGCGGAGTCGCAAGTGCGGAAATGGAGTCGCAGGTCCGAAGTTTGGACTTTAAGTGATTTTTTACAGGTGCACACCTGGGACCGCTGGTGCGGGTCCGCAGGTGCGGAAAATCTTCCGCAGGTGCGCATTAACTGGGCAGGAAGTATAAATATGTGCCTCCGCGATTTTTGGCATTTCTCATCACTTTTGCATGTGGGTTGAGTCTTTTTTAGAGCAATTTGGAGGGGGATTTCGAGGGTCTTCAGTGGAGGTAAGTTTCTCGGACTATAAACTCGATTCTATGTTGTTATGTGACGAATTAGACTTGGAATTAGTAGATTAAATAGCATAAATTGGGGCTTTAGGGCTTGGGAAATTGAGACTTATAATCAAGGAATTTAGGGGTTGTTCGTGGTCGGATTTTGATGCATTTTATATGTGTAAACTCGGGAAAGGATGAGGATTCTCGTGATGCAATTTTTATCGAATTTCAAGACGTGGTCCCGGGGCTCGGGGCTCGGGTTTGGCTAATTTCNGTTTGGCCAATTTCGGGAATTGTGCCTAATTTTTATAGTTTTCGATTGGGGTTCATCTACCTAGCATATTTTGATGTTATTGATCTGATTTGTGATACACTCGGAGCATTTGGGAGCCAATTCGAGGGGCAAGAGCATCGCGGAGTAGCTTTTGGGCTGTTTTGAGGTAAGTAACGATTGTAACTCTAAACCTGAGGGTATGAAACCCCGGTATTTTATATTGTTTTGGTAAATGAGGTGACGCACATGCTAGGTGACGAGCGTGTGGGCGTGCACCGATAGGGATTGTGACTTGGTCCGTCCCGTAGCGGCTATTAAGCTGCGTATTCGATTTGGAACCTTATGACATCCTGTATTTTAGAAATTTAAACTTGTTTATGGGTTGTAAGCCATGTTTAGGGCCTTGTGCCGACCTGTTTAGACCCTTAGAGGTACTTTTAAACTATTCTCACACTATCCTGATAGAACAATTGTGAACCCAGTCATGTTTTCTACTTGTTGTTATTTTACTGTTACCACACTGTTTTGAGACTCTGAGTGGTATTTTGGGGTTGAGTCCCGTGAGTTGAGATGGGTTGCCCGAGTGGCTTGTGAGGATGACTAAGTGAGGCCGAGAGCCGGATATGTGAGGATAGTTAGGGATCGGGCTGCACGCCGCAGCAATATATATTATATATGGATCGGGCTGCATGCCGCAACAATATACATATTGGATCGGGTTGCACGCCGTAGCAATATAGTGCTTGGGTTGTAGGAGCCCCCTCCGGAGTCTGTACACCCCCACTGGGCGTAGTCGACTATTATATGGATCGGGCTGCACGCCGCAGTAGTGTGTGTGTATATATATATATATATATATATATATATACGTATTGGGTTGGACTGCCCGCCGCAGCAGTTGTGTGTATTCATGGTACTTGTTGAGTGCGAGTGTTTAGTGTGAGCATGAGATACTGATGGTGGAGTCACGAGTGACTGAGATACCTTGTTATGAGAGATATTGTGCCTGGATGGCTGTTACATTGTGAATTTTACCGTTTTCCTTCTCTTCTTTATGCTGAACCTTCTAATAAAAGTTGAATTACTGTTTTGTGAAAGTTTAATTTATAAAATCTCATCACTGCACTCAAGTTTCTAGTTACTTTGGTTACTTACTGAATTGGAGTACTCACGTTACTCCCTGCACCTCTGTGTGCGATCCAGGTACCGACCATCTCGCTAGTTGATTTTCTGGCGTGCTTGGAGTTGTTCGTGGATCGAGGTAGCTGCTCAGCATCCCAGCTCACCTCATTTCCTTTCCTCAGTTCATAATGTTGTCTTTCGTACTTCAGACTCTTGTAGTAGCAAAGGCACTTTATTGTACATTGTATTTATCGTCCTAGGTGCTCATGACAGTTGACTCCAGGTTTAGGGTAGTGCATAAATTATTTATTTCATTTTGCTGCTTTAATCTGCTTAAGTGAAAGAAAATATTTTTTTTTGTGAAAAAAAGGTAGTGTTTTGGAAATTATGAAATATTATGGTCATATGTAATGGTTGGCTAGCCTAGTTCCACGATAGGCGCCATCACGGCCGGCTTAGGGTTTAGGGTCGTGACAAGTTGGTATCAGAGCCTAGGTTACATAGGACTCAATGGTCATGAGCAGGTTTAGTAGGGTCTTGCGGATCGGTACGCAGACGTCTGTACTTATCTTCGAGAGGTTGCAGAACCCTTAGGTACAATCTCATTTTTCTTGAATTCTTTCGTGCCATTTTGTTGATTCTGGAAATCTAAACTTTTTTTGTATCATTCTCTCACAGATGGTGAGGACTCGCGCTACCGATCAGGGTGATCAGCCACCAGCTAGACTAGCGAGAGGTCGAGGCCGTGGTAGAGGTAGGGGCTAGCCCGTGCAGCAGCCAGGGCAGTACCAGTTGATCCCCTACTATTCACGATCAGGTTCCCGTCGCAGATACTCCAGTAGGACAAGCTCAGGCACCAACGGTGCCTATTGTTATTCCGGGTCTTCAGGAGACCTTCGCCCAGATCTTGACTGTATGTACCACCCTTGCTCAGGCAGTTACTGCATCTTCTACTGCCGCTACTTCTCAGGCCGGGGGAGGTAGTCAGACTTCAGCTGCCCGGACACCTGAGCAGGTTACTCAGGGCCTTTAGACACCGGGGACAGTTCCAGCCCAGCCGGTTACTCCAGTTCAGGACTTCTTGGTTCCAGCTATGCCAGATGATGAGCAGCGTAGGCTGGAGAGATTTAGCAAACTTCAGCCTCCAACATTCAGTGGTGCTGAGGGTGAGGATGCCCAGGGTTTTTTGGATAAGTGTTAGAGGATGCTTCGTACTACTGGGATTCTAGAGACCAGTGGGGTCTCGTGTGCTACTTTTCAGTATTCTGGTCCTGCTTTCACTTGGCGGGAGCCTTTTGAGTGGCGTAGGCCTATTGGTTCAATACCTCTCACCTGGCAGTAGTTCTCCACTATCTTCTTGGAGAAGTATGTACCCTAGTCTCACAGGGAGGAGCAGCGTAGGCAGTTTGAGCAGCTGCGTCAGGGGGAGCTATCAGTGACGCACTATGAGATACGGTTTTCAGAGTTGGCTCGTCATGCCACCAAGGTTGTCCCTACTGATAGGGAGAGGATTAGGAGGTTCGTGTATGGCCTTACTTATCAGATCCGCCTTTTTATGACTCGGGAGAGGGTATCATATGCTACCTTCGAGCAGGTGGTTGATATTGCTTGAGATATCGAGTCGGTTCGCCGCCAGGAGCGGGGGAAGAGTGAGTACAAAAGGCCTCATGGATCGGGTGGTTCTAGTGGCGCTCCTTCCAAGGGGCAGTTTCAGCATGGTAGAGGCCGTTCATTCAGGACTCCTTAGTCAGTCTGCCCAGCCTATAGTGTTGCATCTTTGGGGCATGGTCCCCGCAGTTCTCAGCCAGACCGTTCTTCATTCGGTGCCCTTCCAGCCTAGAGTGCAGCTCGAGCACCATCAGTTCAGGTTTCCTCTATGTGTGGTTCTTCTAGTGGCCATTCTGGTGCCAGGGGTTCCTTTCAGTCCCCATCTCCAGCTCCAGGGAGTTGTTATGAGTGTGGAGAGTTCGGGCATATAAGGAGGCAGTGTCCTCATCTTCTTGGAGGTCCATCTCAGCTGAGGAACCAGCCTTTGATTTCAGCTCCAGTTACTTCACCACCCACCCAGGCAGCCAGGGGTGGTAGTCAGTCAGCTAGAGGCCGCCTTAGAGGGGGAGGTCGAGCAGGTGGAGGTCAGGCTTGTATGTATGCATTTTCAGCCAGGCCAGATGTTATGGCCTCCGATGCAGTGAACGCAGGTATTGTCTCAGTCTGTCGCCGAGATGCTTTGGCTTTATTTGACCCTAGTTCTACATATTCTTATGCCTCGTCATATTTTCTCATTTCCTGGATATTCCCCGTGAGTCTTTAGTTACGTCTGTTCATGTGTCGACTCCAGTGGGCGATACTATTGTTGTGGACCGTGTGTATCATTCGTGTGTGGTATCTATTGGGGGTCTGGAGACCCGAGTGGACCTACTGTTAATCAACATGGTCGATTTTGATGTGATATTGGGCATGGACTGGTTATCTCCGTGTCATGATGTTCTTGATTGTCACGCTAAGACCATGACCTTAGCTATGCCAGGACGTCCAAGGGTTGAGTGGAGAGGTTCTTCAGAGTATGTGCCTAGTAGGGTGATTTCCTACCTGAAGGCCCAGCGCATGGTTGAGAAGGGGTGATATCGTATCTGGCTTTTGTGATGGATGTCAGTGGTGAGACTCCCGCTATTGATTCAGTTCCTTTGGTCCGTGACTTTCCGAACGTGTTTCCGGCAGACCTGTCGGGCATGCCACCTGATAGGGACATTGATTTTGGTGCTGACTCGGTTCCAGGCACTCAGCCTATTTCTATTCCACCTTATCATATGGCACCAGCGGAACTGAAGGAATTAAAGGAGAAGCTTCAGGAACTCCTAAATAAGGGGTTCATTCGGCCTAGTGTGTCACCTTGGGGAGCACCGGTGTTGTTTGTGAAGAAGAAGGATGGTTCTATGCGCATGTGTATTGATTATAACAGGGTTACAGTGAAGAATCGATATCCCTTTCCTTGTATAGATGACTTGTTTGATCAGTTGCAGGGTGCTAGGGTATTTTCCAAGATTGACTTGCGTTCCAGCTATCATCAGCTGAAGATTCGGGGCCCAGACATCCCGAAGACTTCTTTCAGGGCTAGGTATGGTCATTATGAGTTTCTGGTTATATCATTCGGACTGACCAATTCCCCAGCAGCCTTATGCACTTGATGCACAGTGCATTCCGACCCTATCTGGATTCTTTCGTCATCGTGTTTATTGACGATATCTTGGGGTATTCCCGATCTCGGGAGGATCATGAGAAGCATTTGAGAGTTGTGCTTCAGACCTTGAGGGAGAAAGAGTTGTATGAAAAATTTTCAAAGGGTGAGTTCTGGCTTGATTCAGTAGCGCTCTTGGGGAACGTGGTGTCCAGTAGGGGTATTCAGGTTGATTCGAAGAAGATAGAGGAAGTGCAGAGCTGGCCTAGACCGTCATCAGCTACCGAGATTCGTAGTTTCCTTGGTTTGGCAGG
>ML386694.1:2185-27374 GCA_005239525.1 Nicotiana knightiana | reverse complement strand
AATCGTGTTCTTGCTCTTCAATGGAGTTTTCTTCTTGTCTACTGTTAATCCACGAAAAATCCCTCTTATTTGTGTTTTAGGAGTCTATTTATAGGTTTAGGGAGAAACCTAACCGTGTAGGAGACTTCTATTTCACTTGGGAAACACTTAAACTCGTCAAACTCGGACTTGGGCGACACTGGAGACCCCTGGCGTTTGGGCTCTAACGCCCCCCTAACGCCAGGGGGGCCAGGAGTTATGGCTCTAACGCCCCCCTAACGCCAGGGGGGGCCAGGCTTCATGGGGCAAAGGCCCGGCTATCGCCCGGGCGTCTCCTTTTGCGTATTTTTGACGTATTTGCATCCCTTTAGCTCCGTTTCCATTTCCAATTCACCTACACATGAAATAAACTCCATTAAGCACATAACAAGTGTAATTCTATCCTTAATGCTCATAAAATGTAAGGTATATCACATGTTAAACTAGGCAATTTAGTCTCGCATCAGGTACGTAGTTGCTTGTGTCTAGGAAGGGATCATACAGTTCTCATATTTATCATAGGATGGAATGGCGTTTGCGGTATGTTGTGTATAGTTGAGATTTTCATATGTGAGGTCACGGTTCAGTTCTGGAAGGAAGGTAAAAAATTCTTAGGCAACATTGACAGTTTCAGATGACTAGGTCGATGATATCACAATTGGGTGGCTTGATGAGGGTATACATTTCTGAAAGGGCAATGTGTGGAGTTAAGGGTGCTTCATTGGTATTGCGACGCTCTCTTGTTGGATCGACTGTTGATATTCAAGGTTGCATAGTGACAAAGAAGAATTATAGGGGTATCCCTCGTGGAATGATTGAGTATTAGGGATGTGTTATATATTCGAGCGGTGGAGTTGGGATTAGATATGGTAATTTTTGCGCTTCATGGACTTCGAGACTGAGAGTTATCATAAACAAATTATTTTGTGGTTGTGGACTGTGAGGATGCGAGCAAAGCTAGTCAGATGTTAGTAAATTCCACGATTCCGTCATTGTGAACCTTCAGAGAGTTATCTATCTGTTGCGGGTGACCAGCGTTGATTTAGGGTTATTGATAGGCCCAGTATGGGTGTGTGTTCTGCACCGGGTCAGAATTGTTAACTCCGAATTGCTATTGTTGAGGGATGTACCGTTCGATTGTCATTGAGTTTATTCATATTCTGTACTGATCTATGAGTTACACTTCGGTGTGCGAGGAGTGGTGATTGTTGGTTATATACACATATGGTGCGGATTTATTGGGCTTTATAGCAGGATTTGAGTAAGGTATGTAATTGGGTATTACGTGATTGAGACGTATTGGTCATGTTCTTTCTGATTCGTGTGGCATGGTATCATCCAATTCCCCCGTGGTTATGGCAATGCAGTTAGAGTACTTAATGTCGAATTGCGCATGGTTATTGATTTTGAGCAAGGTGGCTTGAAGTATTTCATGTGGACCAGCGTTTGGATGGGATCACGCATTGTAGCAGAGTTATGTGGAGGTATGATCCTTGGTGTCAGATTCGTGTGTTTTGATTTTACGATGTGTGATAGTCTCTTAGCATGGTGTTGTGATGGCAATTGTTAATGACAAAATAGTCATTTCGTGTTAATCTTTTCTATAATTTGAGTTCGTGGGATGTTTCTATTGAGTGCAAGAGTTTCACGGGTTATGGCTTTGGATTGTATTGATGCATCATGTCATCAGACTTGTCGTGTTGGATAAGAAGAGGTCATTGGACCTAGAATGAATACTACCAGAGTTGACTACAACATGGTTGGAAGAATGATATCGGAAGTTGGCTTAGAAATCTGCTATTGTTCCTGTCGGAGAAAGGGGGAGCTCCATGACTGGCTGATCGGATGAATGGTTGCTAGTTCTACGTGTTTCTTTCATCATTGGCAGTATATGAAAGTGTTAGAGCGAGGCATTGCTTGATAAGAGGTTATGTACCGATATTGGGTTGTTTTGAGCAGCTATTGTGATAAGGAGTTATCGTTATGAGAGTTGGAGTCATGCAGTATATTATGTGATTACATCTTGGGTTCGAATATGGCTTGATACAGCATGTTCAGATTTATTCAGTTTATAGTTGTGGAATTTTGATCTTGTAAATTATTTCAGAAGTGGAAATTTGGTTCTAAGGCTTATGGGTTAGGTTGGATTTCAAAATTCCAGCTATATTGTTATATTGGACCTATATGGGATAGTGTGGCGTGGGATCACCTCTGGGTATGTTCATGGTAGGTTACACGGCCATTTTGGTGGTTTTTGAAACAACTCTGGGCACGTTCAAGGACGAAAATATGTTTAAGTGGGGGAGAATCTAACGACCCGATCGGTCGTTCTGAGAGTCTAACCTTTTTTCCCCTATTTCTGCTTTATTATGTATTGTTCAGCTCTTTTATATTGTGTTGGGACGGTTGGCTCGGGTTCGGAGTAATTATGGAGAGAAATGAGACATTTAGTCCCTTAAGTTGGCTTTATAGTTAGAAAAGTCAACCGGAAGTTGACTTATAGGTAAATGACCTTGGAATGTGGTTTTTATGGCTCAGATAGCTTCATTAGGTGATTTGGGACTTAGGAGTGTGTTCGAAATGTTTTTTGGAGGTTCGGAGTAGAATTAGGCTTGAATTGGCGAAATTGAGATTTTGGCGCTTTCCGGTCGGCAGTGGAAAATTAGCTATCGGGGTCGGAATGGAATTCCGAAAGTTGAAGCAGGTCCACAGTGTCATTTTTCAACTTGTATGCATAATTTGAGGTCAATCGGACATGATTTGATAGGTTTGACATCAAATGTAGAAGACTGAAGCTCTAAAGTTTATTAGGCTTGAATTGGGGTGCGATTCATGATTTCGATGTGGTTTGAGGTGATTTGAGGCTTCGAGCAGGTCTGTGTTATGTTATGGGAATGGTTTTTGTGATTGGACAGGGCCTTCTAGTGTGTTTCGGGGTGGTTTCGGATCATTTCGGGCTGTTTTGCGATAGCTGATGCTGGCGTCTTGTGTTGTTCTTCGCGTCCGCGAGGATCCTCTCGCGTTCGCGAAAAAGGATTTGGCTTCAGGGACTTTCGCGTTCACGAAGAGATCCTCGCGTTCGCGAAGAAGAAAATTTTTTGTTACACATTTCTGACTTTGGAGGCTCATATCTCACAATCTACATGGAATTTGAAGATGATCCGAAAATGAAATTACTATCCCTTTGTATCTAGTTTTCAGAAAAGAAAATCATTTAGCATTTGGATTTGTGTATAAAGAGTTATGTCTGGTACACTATAAAATGTCTGGGAAGATGAAGAAGAAATTTGTATTGCATAGGTCTGACTTTGGCAGCTTATATCTCAAAATCTCTAAGGAATTGGAAAATTACCATAACCTTAAAATTCTAGATCATGGTGTCTAGTTTCCAAAACATTAAACCATTTGTCATTTGGAGTTTCGTACTAATAGTTATGGACATTATACTACAGGTTATCTGAGAAGAGTTTGGAAATGGCTTTTGAGAGTTTTTGTTCATCGCGAACGTTATGGGTGGCCCGCGAATGCGAAGAAGGAATACCAGGGCAGAATTTGAAGTTCAAAAATGAGGGATTTGAGTTCATATCACAAAATTTAATTGGGAGCTTGGTAGAAGGCGATTTTTGGAGAGATTTTTGCGTGGATGTTTGCGGTAAGTGATTCTTACCTAGTTTTGGTTAATTCCCATGATTATTCCCTTAATTTCATCATTTAATTTTTGATTTGAGGTGGAAATTGGGTGAAAAATGGAAGAAAGTATGGGAAATTCTTCTAGGGATTTGAATGGGCATTTGAGGTCAGATTTCGATGAATTTAATATGGGTAGACTCGTGAGTGAATAAAGATTCCAGTTTTAAGACTTTTATCGAATTTCGAGAGGTGGGCCCGGGTGTCGGGTTTGACCAATTTAGGAATTTTTGGTTAAATTTGATGAACTTCGAGTGGGATTTGTTCCTTTAGCATATATTGATGATATTAATCTGGTTTTGGTTAGATACGGAGCAATTGGAGACCGAGTCAAGAGGCAAAGGCATCGCAGATTAGGATTTTTGCCGGTTAGAGGTAAGTAATGACTGTAAATCTTGTCCTGAGGGTATGAAACCCCGGACTTCGCTTTGTATCACTATTTTGGACACGCACATGCTAGATGACAAGTGTGTGGTGTGCACTATTGGGGGATTGTGACTTGACTCGTCCCGTGGAAACTATTAAGTTGCGTATTTGATTTAAATCATACGATATTTCATGTTTTAAGATTATTACTATGTTTTGAGCGGAATACCGTATTTGGGCCTCGTACCAAGTGTTTGGACCCCTTGGGGGATTTTTACTGTTATTCCTCACTGTGTTGACTTATCGTTTACACTCAGTCATACTAGGTTTAACTGATTTCGAAACTCAGTCTTATTTACGCTATTTTGTGATATAACATAATATTTTGGGTCGAGTACCCCGTTTTCCTGATTGCCCCAGTGGCTTTTTAAGAGGTTTATGACTGAGTGAGGCCGAGGGCTTATGTTGTGAAGATATTATGGGATCGGGCTGCGCGCCAAAACATGTTATACTGTTTTGATGACTGAGTGAGGCCGAGAGCCTGATTTGTGAGGATATGATATGGGATCGGGCTGCACGCCGTAACATGTTATTGATAGGTCGAGTGCCAGAGTAATTGATGCCATGATTTGGCTTGTTATAGCGCTTGGGCTGAAAGATCCCCTCTGGAGTCTATACACACCCTTAGTGAGTCGCAGGTACCTACTGAGTGCGAGTGCTGAGTGACGAGTGATTGGGAGGCAAAGTGATAGTGAGGTTTCCCGAGGGCCTGATTTGTGAGGATATGATATGGGATCGGGCTGCACGCCGCAACATGTTATTGATAGGCCCAGTGCCAGAGTGATTGATGCTATGATGACTGGTTATAGCACTTGGGCTGAAGGAGCCCTTCTAGAGTCTATACACACCCTTAGTGAGTCGCAGGTACCTACTGAGTGTGAGTGCCGAGTGACAAGTGATTGGGAGGCAAAGTGATAGTGAGGTTTCCCGAGGGCCTGATTTGTGAGGATATGATATGGGATCGGGCTGCACGCCGCAACATGTTATTGATAGGCCCAGTGCCAGAGTGATTGATGCTATGATGACTGGTTATAGCACTTGGGCTGAAGGAGCCCTTCTAGAGTCTATACACACCCCCAGTGAGTGCAGGTACCTACTGAGTGTGAGTGCCGAGTGACAAGTGATTGGGAGGCATGAGTGGCAGTGAGGTTGCTCGAGGGGCTGATTTCGAGTGATTATGAGGCATGTTGAGTGACTGATCCTAAGTGATGTTATGCCCGAGGGGTGATTTATGATACATGTTTTTGTTCGAGAGACTATTTATGATTTCTATCATTCCTATACTAAATTATCTTGACTTCTATGGAAAATGTTGGAAGGTACATTTTTAAAGGAAATTTTACTGAAATCGACTTTCAAGTGCTACAAGTTTCATATCTATGAGTTTTGAAATAAAATTTGTATTTACTATGGATTAGTGACTTGTTTTATGTGTTTCGTAGTTCTCAACATCATTTACTTTCATTACTACTGAGGTGGCGTACTCACATTACTCCTTCCACCTTGTGTGTAGATTCAGGTGCTAGAGTGGAGTGAATCGCTTGCCCGTCCAGGGATTTCCGAAGATTTTTGCAAGGTAGTTGCACGCGTCCGTAACCCTACTTTTCTCCTTCTTATTTTTTTAGTAATCGCACTCCCTAGACTTATTTTTTATTAGAGATATTATGTCATATTTATGTATTTCTTTAGATGCTCGTGACCTAGTGACTCCGAGATTTTGGGCAGTGTTTAAACGTTTGGCTTCGTATGTTTTGATTTTAAAATGCTTAATTGAGGCTGTTATGAACTATCGGTTCGGAAGTGATATAAAACAAGAGTACTTTATGTTTGAAAAAAAACTAATTGGCTGGCCTAGTATCTCGATAGGCGCCATCACGGCCAGAGGTAATTTGGGGTCGTGACATCCTGTTTGTAACGACCCGATCGGTCGTTCCGTGAGATTTACCCGTTTCCCATGTTTCTATTTTTATCATATGTTGCCTAGCCTAATTATGTTGTGTTGGGTTGGTTGGTTTGGGTTCGGAGTAGTCGTTGTGAGAATTTAGACACTTAGGCTCTTAATTTGGCTTAATAGTTGGAAAAGTCAATCGAGAGTTGACTAATAGGTAAATGACCTCGGAATGTTGATTTTATGGCTTAGATAGCTTCGTTAAGTAATTTGGGATCGTGACAAGTTAGTATAATAGCTCTAGGTTATGTAGGTCTCACCAATCATGAGCAGGTTTAGTAGAGTCTTGCGGATCGGTACGGAGACGTCTGTACTTATCTTCGAGAGGTTGCAGAACCCTTAGGAAAAATCTCACATTCTTGAATTCTTGTCGTGCGAATCCATTAATTCAACCTAAAGCGTAATTCTTTGAATTCCTTCCATGTATTCGAATGCGCACGTGAGCGCATGGTATCAGTTGTGCATCGATGTCTTGTGATTTCCATGGTGAGGTGCGAGATGTGATTTTAGCATGTTGATAATGGGCCGGTCTGGAGGACTTGAGGTCGGATTTTTTCTGTGGCTTGAGTGATGGGATTTCGTTTGTGTGAGCACATGCATTTGGACTTATATGTCCATTTGTGTCCTTATTGGTGGGATTTTGTGACTGGATAACGATGTGGTGAGTGTGATTCGATTGGCTGGAGATATAGCAAGAACTATTGAGTGTTTGACTTCTGTCTTGGGTTGGCATATCACCTCGAGTTGTGAGTGTATTGGAGGACCTCTCATGTTGTTTAGTCGTGGAGGGAAGTGGAATCTTCCTGTTGTGCTATGAGTTCCTGGTGATATCTTTTGGGTTGACCAATGCCCCAGCAACGTTCAGGTATTTGGTTATCAGTGTATTCCAACCA
The DNA here is from genome assembly GCA_005239525.1 of Nicotiana knightiana. Classification (NCBI taxonomy): domain Eukaryota; kingdom Viridiplantae; phylum Streptophyta; class Magnoliopsida; order Solanales; family Solanaceae; genus Nicotiana; species Nicotiana knightiana. The sequence continues at coordinate 20,402 of ML386694.1, read as the reverse complement.
TATTTGTACTCCTTCATTATTGTATTCATTGATGGCGTCCTGGCGTACTCATGTCGCCAGGAGGAGCATACTCAACATTTGAGGATGGTATTATAGAGATTGAGGGAGGACGATCTTTATGTGAAGTTCTCCAAGTGTGAATTCGGCTCAGTTCAGTAACATTCTCAGGACATGTGGTGTCTAGTGAGGGTATCCAGATGGTCAGACGAGTGTGGAGAGAGCTTCCAGAAGCTCAATATTGCTTTGACTACAACTCCAGTATTAGTTCTGCCATCAGCTTCAAGTTCTTATACCGCGTATCTTGATGCCTCAAGGATAGGCATTGGTTGTGTTTTAATGCGGGAGGATACAGTGGTTGCGTAATAGCTATGATTTTTGGAAGGGTATAGAGATGATATGAGTTTGAGGCTAAGCAGGCGGGATTACCTCCCGAGGAGTGTCCTGAGGTTGTGTGATCCTTAGGTGGTTTTGTAGCAATTACTCCTTTACCAGTAAATGTTATATGTTGTAAGTTGAGTTTAGATCGCTTATGGAAGTTGGCACGACTATAGAATTGATGAGTTCGAGACTGTAAATGATTTGAGATGTTAAATGGTTTGAGTTATATATGAGCTTATGAAGAATTGTTGAATCTCACTGTGATATGACGGCGGTGTTATCATATGGGCATTGTGAGTTATTGATTATTTTGACCTATGGTTTGAGCCAAGTGGGGGAGCCTGCTAATGATAAGTTGATTGCACAATTTTGTGTTGTATTGGTTTCGGTTTGAGGGATATTGGTGCATCAGATATGACCTGCAGAGGTGGAGTCTGGGAATTACTCGAGTAACGGAAATCCTTCGATACAGGTTGTAATGTACTCCATGGGTACATGGGTTTTATTGAATGATTGAGTTGTAATTGTAAAAGGTGTAGTGGGTGCAGTGTATGAATTTTCTTATTGTTTTCGGTGTGTGGATTAATTCCTAGTATGTTGGTGTGCAAATGGGGCCAGGTCGTCATGTCTTCTTGATCAATGTAATTGAGATTTGTGTAGAGTGGATGACTCTCGAGAATGGTTCAGATTGATTCAAGGTTATACGTAACAGTTGGGAATCTTCGAGGTGTGCATGTGGCTAGAACTAAGATTTATGTTGGAAGGTGTCAAGACTTGTGGGATTTCTACATTTTCATGGATTCTACGTATCAGTATCAGGAAAGTGAATATAATGGCTTTAGATTTGCAGGAAGTCTCTTCAGGGTAAGTATTTTGAATGTAGTACCTTTGGGAATGTTTGAGAGAGTATTCAGCGGCTTATGAGCCTTAAATGGTACGGTTTTGTGCTTGGGTATCGTGTGGTGAGCCTGGTCGAGGATTATGGTATTATGGAAAGGGAAAGTATCAATTCGAAGGTAAGTCAGAAGGAACTTGGATGAATAGGACAACTTGGTAGTAGGTCGGATCGACATGGTAAGAGATATGATTAGTTCTTTTGGTGTTCATGAGGTAATGAGTTTTGACAGGTGATTCTTAGCAATGCTCTTGGGTTTTTGTGACATGCGTAGCTTGGTTGATTTAGAAGGATTCAGTCCTGAAGGTTTGTGTATTGTACAAATGGGATTTAGATAGTTCCTGATGGTTTCTGCCACGGTTAGTGATGTCTATTTTCTACTAGCGTGAGATGCATGTGATGTCTAATGATTTTGCTTCTAAATGGGATCAAATGGAAAGTTCTTGGCTATTTGGGTACGTAGTTTCTAGTGGCTTGGAAGGGATCATGAAGTTCTCATATTTATCATAGGATGGAATATGTATGCGGTATGATTGTGTAGAGATTGAGATTTGCATGTGTGGGGTCTCGGTTCAGCTCTGGAAGGAAGGTCATAAATTCTTAGGCATAATGGACAGTTTCAGATGACTAGGTAAGTGGTATCACTAACTAGTGCGGCTTGGTGAGGGTATACATTTCATCAAGGGCAATGTGTTTGAGTTAAGGGTGCTTCATTGGTGTTGTGGCACTCTCTTGTTGGATCGACTGCTGATATTCTAGTTTTCTTGATGGCATAGAAGAATTTAGGGGTATCCCTCGTGGAATGATTGAGTACTAGGGGTGTGATATATGTTCGAGCGGTGGAGTTGGGATCAGATATGGTAATTTGTGCGCTTCATGGACTTCGAGACTGAGAGTTCTCATAAGCAGATTATTTGGTGGTTGTGGAATGTGAGGATGCGAGCAAAGCTTGTCAGATGTTAGTAAATGCCTTGATTCAGGTATTGTGGACCTTCAGAGAGTTATCTATCTGTTGTGGGTGACCAGAGTTGATCTGGAGTTATTGGTAGGCCCAGTATGGGTGTGTGTTCTGCACCAGGTCGGAATTGTTGACTCCGAATTGCTATTGTTGATGGATGTACCATTCGATTTTCATTGAGTTTATTCATATTCTGTACTGATCTATGACTTACCCTTCGGTGTGCGAGGAATGGTTATTGTTGGTTATATACACATATGGTGCAGATTTATTTGGGCTTTATAGCAGGATTTGAGTAAGGTAAGTAATTGGGTATTACGTGATTGCGACGTATTGGTCATGTTCTTTCTGATTCGTGTGGCATGGTATCGTCCGATCCCCCCATGGTTATGGCAATGCACTAGGAGTACTTGATGTCGAATTGCGCATGGTTATTGATTTTGAGCAAGGTGGCTTGAAGTATTTCATGTGGACCAGCATTTGGATGGGATCACGTATTGTCGAAGTTATGTGGAGGTATGATCCTTGGTGTCAGATTCGGGTGTTTTGATTTTTTTATGTGTGCCAGGCTCTTAGCATAGTGTCTTGATGGAAATTGTTAATGGCAGGATAGTCCTCTCGTGTGAATCTTTTCTATGATTTGAGTTCGTAGGATGTTGCTACTGAGTGCACGAGTTGTACATGTTATGGCTTTGGATTGTACTGATGCGTCATGTCATCAGAGTATTTGTGTTGGATGACAAGAGGTCATTGGGCCTAGAATGAATACTACCAGAGTTGACTACAAAATGGTTGGAAGGATGATATCAAAAGTTGGCTTAGAAATCTGCTATAGTTTCTGTCGGAAAAAGGGGGAGCTCCATGACTGGTTGATCGAATGAATGGTTGTTAGTTTCTACATGTTTCTTTCATCACCGGCAATATATGAAAGTGTTAGAGCGAGGCATTGCTCGATAAGAGGTTACGTACAAGTGTTGGGTTTTTTTGAGCAGCTATTGTAATTAGAAGTTATCGATATGAGTGTTTGAGTCATGCGGTATATTATATGATTTTATCTTGGGTTACGGATATGGCTTGATACAACGTGTTTAGACTTATTCACTTTACGGTTGTGGAATTTTGCTCTTGTAAAGTATTTAAGAAGTGGAAATTTAATTCTAAGATTGATGGGGCAGGTTGGATTTTGAAATTTCAATTGTGTTGTGCTATTGGACCTATATGGGTTAGTGGGACGTGGGATCACCCCTCGGGTATGTGCATGGTAGGTTACACGGCAATATTTGTCGGTTTTTGGAACAACATTGGGCACGTTCGAGGACGAATGCATGTTTAAGTGGGGAGAATGTAACGATCCGATTGGTCGTTCCATGAGATTCGCCTATTTCCCTTGTTTCTGCTTTTATCATGTGTTGCCTAGCCTAATTATGTTGTATTGGGTTGGTTGGTTCAGGTTCGAAGTGGTCATGGTGAGAATTGACACACTTAGGCTCTTAATTTGGCTTAATAGTTGGAAAAGTCAACCGAAAGTGGACTATTAGGTAAACGACCTCGGAATGTTAGTTTTATGGCTCGGATAGCTTCGTTAGGTGATTTGGGACTTAGGACTGTGATCAGAATGTTGTTTTGAGGTCCGGAGTAGAATTAGGGTTGAAATGGCAAAATTGAGTTTTTGGCGATTTTCGTGCGGCAGTGGAAAATAGGCTATCGGGGTCGGAATAGAATTTTGGAAGTTGGAGCAGTTTCGTAGTGTCATTTTGGATGTGCGTGCAAATTTTTGGGTCAGTCAAACGTGTTTTGGGTGGTTTCGGCATCATTGGCAAAATTAAGAAGTTTTTAAGTTCATAGGCTTTAATCCGAGGTGAATTTGGCGTTTTGATGTTATTTTGGGTGTTCTAAGGGTTTGAATAAGTCCGACTTATCATTTATGACTTGTTGGTACTTTTGGTTGAGGCCCGAGGGGCTCGGGGTGATTTCGGATGGCCATCGGGGAGTTTTGTAAAGTTTAAAGGTTGCTGGTGTGAAGCCTTCTGATGTTTCTGCACATGCGGATAGGGGACTGCAGGTGCGAGCCCGCAGAAGCGGACAAGTCGCAGATGTGGAATTTGGTGGACTGCTGAAGGACCGCAGATGCGGAGTCGCAGGTGCGGTATTTTGATCGCAGGTGCGGATTTTGGCATTTAAGTAGATTCTCGCAGGTGCGCACCTGGGACCGCAGGTGCGGGTCCGTAGGTGAGAGAATTTAGCCGCAGGTGCGGTCATCGCTGGGCAGATCATATAAATAGGGCCCTTAGCGGATTTTGGTCATTCTTCCACCATTTTTACACGGGTTTGAAGCTTTTTGAAGGGTTTTCAAGAGGAAATTCGAGGGTTCTTCGTGGAGGTAAGACTTTTGGACTGAAAACTCATTTATATGTGATTAATGGACTGATTAGTGGTGAACTTTGTGGGAAATTAGCACCAAAACTGGGTAATTAGGGCTTGTAATTGGAGACTTTAAATTGGGGATTTAAGGGGTCATTTGAGGTTCTATTTTGATGTTCTTGGTATGTATAGACTCGCGGGAGGATGAAGATTCTTGTGATGTAACTTTTATCGGATTTTGAGACCTGGGCCTGAGGGTCGGGTTTGGCCAATTTCAGAATTTTGTGATGTAAATTGATAATTTTGATGTGGGTTTCGCTCCTTTAGCATATATTAATGATATAATACTGATTTTGGTTATATTTGGGGCGATTTGTTGCTGAGTCGAGCGGCAAGGGCATGGCTGAGTGGAGTTTTGGCTTGATTGAGGTAAGTAACGTTTCCAAACTTGGTTCTGAGGGTTTGAAACCCCAAACTATATGATATATGACTATAATTAAGGTGACGCACATACCAAATGACGGGTGTGCACCAAGTGATTTGTGACCTGGCTCATCCCATGGCACCGTCTAGTAGCTATTACGGATTGATATCCGCACTTCTATTGATGTGGTTACTGTAAACATGCTAGAAATCATGCTAAGTCAAATGTTAGGACTTCACGCCGAAAATGCTGAGACCCGGGTAGTCGATTATTGTTGTCTCTTTATGTGTTTATTTGATTTCATATACTCAGTCCTGTCATAGCATATCATTTCATGCCTCAATCTCGGTAATTATTAATTTTATATATTTATCATTGTTTCGGGCTAATTCATGCATATGTGAGCCCATGTGAGCGAGACTGGAGAGTATTGACTGAGAGAGGTCGAGAGCCTGTTATTAAGACAGTTACGAGATCGGACTGCACACCGCAGTGATACTCTGATCATGCCTTCGTTGGTTTGATATAGCGCTTGGGCTAATAGGAGCCCCTCCGGAGTTTTTACATCCTCAGTGAGCGCATTGATAGTGAGGGATGGATCTTCCTTAGACATGTATCTTGTCCGAAGTTGATGATATGGAGGGATGGATCGTCCCTGGACATGGATCTTGTCCAAGTGTTGTATTCCGGAGATGGATCTTCTCCGTGGGGATGGATTGGACTTTTTCCTCAGTACCGAGTGAATACGGTCACCAATGTTTATGCATATTCCGGAATGGATCTTCCCTGGGCATGAAAGCCATATACAGTATTGAGTGGACTTCGTTGTGAGGGTTGTGAGCACTTTGTGCATTTCCAAACTAGTTATATATATACATATTGACATGTAGAGTATACTGGGTTATACATGAGATACTGGTCATACCTGGCATATTTTGTTTCATAATCTGATAAACTGCGAACATGTCTAATTTATGTACACTAATTAGTATAATTGTTGAGGTTTAGTCCGTCACTACCTCTCAGCCCACAGTGTTGAGGTTTAGTCAGTCACTACCTCTCAGCCCACAGTTTGGGTTCGTTACTTCTGAGTTGGTGTACTCATGTTACCCCTGCACCTTGTGTGCAGATCCAGGTACATCGGGACCCGGTAGTGGTTGCCGAGCGACTGTCAGTGTTTCTTTCGGAGTCGTCGAGGTAGCAGTCGGCGATCGCAGCCTCGTCTTCTCCTTCTCTATCTTCATGTCGCACTTTTATTATTTCAAACTATGTTGTCTATTTTGTATTTTGACATTCTTACGTTGTAGTAGCTCATGACTCTGTGACACTAGATCTGGGTTTTTTACTTTGGCTTATGTTTCTTAATGATGATCAAACTCTCAAATGCTTATTAAACATGAGACTCTTGCTACAAATATAATGGATTTTTCTGAAAATAGCTTTTTAACAAAGGAAAAGTGTGGCTTGCCTGATTTCACGATAGGCACCATCACGACTAGGTAATCTGGGAATAAATATATATAGTTATGCCCGGGCAAAACCCGCGCCCAACGACTATATGAACCGTTCTTGTTTAGATATACAACTATTTAAATATTTCTCTGCTAATTTTTAGTGGTAATATTATCCTTGTACCATCGGACGCTTTTTAAATATACTTTACTTGACATCATTGTTTATCATAGTACTTTAATATTTTATTAGTTCCTAAATTATACAATTGAAATATTTAATTAAACTATATTTGATTTTATAATGTTAAATTAGAGATTGTTTGAGTGATTGTAAATTTTATTATCAATTTAATTTAAGAAAATTCAGAAGAAATGACGAAGATGTTAAAAAAAGTTCAAAAAAATTATATAGCGTATTATGACCAATAACTTTTCGGGTCCCGGTTCTAGACAAACTTTAAATAATTAAAAGCAATAAAATAACTTAACTCTGAAATTTTCTCCGTTGTTGTTGGCATCGATTATGTGTATACTCGAGTGTTTTATTACAAAAACTAATGATTATTAAATGTTAATTAAAAATAATGATTATTAAATGATACTTCATGTTCTTTCTTTTCAAATAACAAGCCGTTTAAATTCGATCGATTTACGTAATGCCAATCACGCAAGCCGTAAAAGACCCATAAAACCATTTGATCCAAATTTTCTAGTGCCCTTTTTCCATGATTTTTTTAAAATATATTAGAAAGAGATAATTGGCTTACAAAAGGAAAATTATTTTCCCTTCTTATGCTAGCACTTCTATTTTTTGGTAGAAAGGATGTACTAGTATTATACATAATCAAACAAGTACATTAGTAGTGTTTACAGGATGCATCTGGTGCATCGTAGATACTGGTAAAAACATCCTGCTAGTACTAGGTAAGAATAAACTATTACATAATGTATTTCTAACAGAGAGCATTCAGGCTGAGCTGCAAGGGACTGATTTGAAAAGCCTCCTGTGGAATGGACCTTGATGATCCCGATAGTAAGAAGGCATGACAAAAGGTGGTGGACTTCCAAAAATTATGCAACTCTCCTGGGTATTTGAGGCTCCATATTTCGCTAAACTATCTTAAACACCATAGTGTAAGCAAGGGTTACCCAGCTGTAGAAGCAACAACCTGCAATAATTAATGATATTAGTATATTGCATAGGGGGAGAATTTAACATACTTATGAGGTGTTGGGCATCTGTCTCGATAATGACGAGATAAAGATGATGTTGTATTGTGATCTTTAGGCCCGTGAGGAGTGCGAGTAATTCTAGTTGAACTGGCGTTCCCGTGTTTGATTTTCCTGCAAATCCCATGATCCATTGGCCTTGTTGATTCCGGAAGACCTCCATATACCATATTGTTGCTTGGTATGGAAGCAAGAGCCATCAATATTTAGATTGTAGGTATCATCCGTTGGTGGATTCCATTTGATATATAAAGGAACTACCTGTTTATTTTTTTTTGTTGGTGCCGTTAAAAAATAATATTTAGCGGCCATATTAATTAACAAGGAAATGTTTAGCGGAGTTCGTTTATGTTCGAATGTATTTTTGTTCCTAAGGATCCAGAGATGTCATAAGGCAAAACTGAGAAATATGTTAGATGGAATCTTATAGGGAAAATTGTGTGTGTCTAAGTGGAGGAACTTATGTAGCTAGATCCGTGTGTGAGTGTGAAGATTTTTGATGGGGAAAAGTAATATGGAAGGTGTCCCATAGCAGGCGTGCATGAGTACAGTGGAAGAAAATATGAGGTATTATTTCAGGTGATGTCTGACAATGAGCACAATTTGGAGAATTGATTATATGCAGTCGTGATAAATAGACAACAGTAGGAAGTCGGTTGTGGCATAAGAGCCATAAAAAGAAGGAGAATTTTGGGGGGACAGGTATTTGCCAAAGCCACTTATAAGATAGTGTTAAGCTAGTTGTAGACATTAATGTATTATAAATGGATTTCATAGAGAATAGACTATTGGTGGTAAGGTTCCTGAAAATTTGATCGGGAGCTAGGAGGAAAATTGGCATATATATCTTGTTTATTTTATCAAGAACTGCAAACGGTAGGATGAAAGATAATTTATCCAAATACCATTGGTGATTATAGTAGTAGTCATACACTGCTCTTTTGTCCTCAAGATGGTGGAGTGGTCCAGCGATGGAGTTGTGAAGAATGAAATTATGGTTTAGCCAAGGGTCAAACAAAAATTTCACATGTCGGCCAGTGGTAATGTTCCATTTGTATCCTAGCCGGCAAAAAGACCAACCTTGAATAATATTTCTCCAGGTTGTAGTGACTTGTCTGTTTAGTGAATGAAGGGGTTTTACGTAGTTATGAAGAAGCACTTGTGCCCAGAGTTGAGATGGGTTATGAAATAACCTCCATGCAAGCCCCGCATGTAAAGCTTTGTTTTTAAGAGCAAGATTTTGGGTTCGTAAACCCCTTTGGTCAATGGATATTGTTACAGATGTCCATTTTATAAGGTGTAGTCTTTTCTTTTGAGGAGTAGTTCCCCAAAGAAAATTTCAGTGATAACGGTTGATAATGGACAGAATATAATTAAACTTTTAGATACTGCATGAGATGATTTGGAATATAATTCAGAGTAGAGCAGATTAGTGTGATCCTGCCCGCTTTTGTCAAGAAATTTGTTTTCCAACCTACTAACCTTGTGTTAAAGTTATCAAGGAGAAACCGGTAGTCGCTTTTTGAAGGTTTCTTCGTAAAGATAGGGAAACCCAAATATTTTCCAAAAACTTGTCCCTTCCGTCATGTGAAATAGGTTATAAGAAATTATTTCTGATAGGAGGCGGGAAATTCTTGGAGAAAAATATTTTTGACTTTTCAAAGTTGATGGTCTGGCCTGAATGGTGTGTGAAGTGATTAATGATGTTAACAATTTATTGACAAGTGGTTGACATTATTTTTGCTTTCAATATAATATCGTCAGCAAAAAATAAATGAGACAGTTGAGGTCTGTTAGTGGCAAGGGAGATTCGTATCCATTCATAGTGATCAACAACCATGTTAATTTGCCGAGAAAGTATTTCCAGGCAGAGTATGAATAGATAAGGAGATAAAGGGTCTCCCTGTCTAATACCTCGTGTGGGATTTAAATATTCCGTAGGGTGGCCATTGATGATAATGGAGGTGGTAGTAGTGGTAATACATGACATAATGAGCTTGATGAAAGGTTGGGAAAAATTGAGTGTAGTTAAAGTGTTATGAATAAAGGACCACTCTAATTTATCAAAAGCCTTTGCTAGATCCAATTTTAGAAGCATATTAAGATTTTTATTCCCTTTAAATTTTTTGAAACTAGTAATGATTTCTTGGACTATTATCGCATTATCCGCCGCTCTTCTATTTTTCTGAAAGCTAGACTGAGTAGGGTGAATAATACGTACCAAGATTGGTTTTAATCTATTGACTAATATTTTGGTAATAAGTTTGTAAATAGTATTACATAAGCTAATAGGTCTATATTGGGAGATGGTAGCAACATGATCACTTTTAGGAATTAGACAAATTAATGTATTATTTATTTGAGGATCCATTTGATAGTCAAGGAAAACTTTGTGACAGAAGTATTTGACTGAGTTAACTATGGCATTCCAATATTTTTTATAGAAGACGGGATGTAGTCCATCCGGACCAGGAGCTGTCAATGGTTTAAATGAATGGATTGCAGTAAGGATTTCAGAATCTTGTAATGGTAGCAATAAGGAGGAGAATTCTTTTTGTGAGAGAATATTAAAGGATTGAATTGTATTAGTTGGATAAGATACAGTATGTTGAGTATTAAATAGTTTTGTGTAGAAGTTAATAATATTATCCTTAATATCATAAGGGTTAGTAATCCAATTGCCCTTTGATCTTGCAAAGCAGTAATACGATTGTGTCGCCTACGGTCTAAAGTAGAGAGGTGGAAAAAAATTTTATTTGCATCACCCTCATTTAACCAATTTATTCGTGGTTTTAACTTCCAAAAATATTCCTCTAGTTTTAGTATGTGATTAAATTCAGCCGTTAATTGAGTGTCAAGGTTGTGTAAGAAATTACTTGTAGGATAGTTTGGAGATGATTGTATCCCTCGTAACCTAGCTAGTAGAATTTTCTTTCGTTTAAAGATGTTTCCAAAGGTGGATTGACTTCATTCTTTTACTATAGTAGTAAAATGGCGTATCGCAGGTAACAAATAAATCTGCTCTTTCTAGGCTTCTTTTACCAGTAAAGGAAAGCTAGGGTGTGTGGTCCAAATTGTTTCAAATCTAAAAATGTTTTGCCTGGGTAGCGAATGATATTGTAATTGTAGTAAGAGTAGGCAGTGGTCAAAGTGGCTTCGTGGAAGATAGGTAACAAGAGCATTAGGGTAATGTGACATCCAATCATAATTTTCTAGGATACGATCAATATGTTCTAATATATTATAACTATTATGCCTTCCATTGGTCCAGGTAAAACGACTACCTTTGTATCCTAGGTCAGTTAGGTGATAGTAATTTAGGCAATTTATAAATTTACTAGACCTTGAAATATTAATAGGAAGACCTCCGAATTTGTCACGGGCATAAGTAATTTCGTTAAAGTTGCCTCCTATAATCCAAGGCCCTCTATAACTATCATACAAACAAAATAAATTTTTCCATAGAATTTGTCTATTTCTTAATTCAGAACTAGCATAAATTTCACTAAAGAGCCATTTAAATTAAAAGGATGTACCTGGATATGACAATGTATTTCCTGTGCCGTAGTTGCCACACGTTCGACCGTTAGGACTGCAATAAGCCATAAAAGGACTATACCTCCATAATGGCCCTGCGCTGGTACTTGTATCATGCCAGTGAAGTTAAAATCCTCTTTGATAGTCTGATGGTCCTCACAGTGGGTCTCAAGAAGTACAACTAAAGAAGGACGGTTATAATCCAACAAAGACGTGAAATTACGTCGAAAGTCTGGTGATTGAGCCCCCCGATATTTCCAAATTATGAAGTTCATGTGACTATTGGTGGTATCAATCCACTGACTCTTCCTTGCAATCCTGAGGGCACTGGAACTCCTCGTCTCCCCCGGACGCAGACGTAGTGTTAGAAGAAAAAGCATTGCATATTTCCCTACTTCCGGATTTGTGGTTGGGCGCAGACGAAATGAGGTTGTGAGAAGATTTGGTGGACACCTTATGTAAATTTTTCTTTCGAATTCCTCCTTTTGCACAAACAATTTGATGTCGTCGAGCCATGCATGCACTGGACGTGTTTCCCTGTTGTACACCACAGTCGCTTCTAGTTCTTCCTTAAATGCTTTGTTGTGAGGTTGGGGATGGCTGTTGTGTGGTGGTGACTGGTGGGGTGAAAGAGGTGGTGTACATGCTTCCAATGGAGGTGTATGGGTTTGTGGAAGTGTATCTAGGGTGTTGTGGTGGGTGGGATGGGATAAAAAGGCATTTGAAGGAGATCGTGGTGGAGGTGGGTTGGATCCCAAGTCGGAGCTGGCAGTGGTAACGGCTGATAAGGTGCAACGAATGGAGCTTGAATCATGGACCAGTGATACCGGCCAAAAAGTTTTGTCCCTAAAGCTGTTCCCTCCACTACTATATGTGCTAAGTCCCTGCAATTGTTGATTAGTATCGTGATCTCTTGATTTTTTACTTCCATTGTAAATGTCAGAGCTTGGTTTTGGAGTCCCACTTCGAGCCAGGAGGTTGGAGTTAGTGGAGCCTGAGGAGTTTGGGCTATGTAGATGATGGTGTTTAGCTCCATTAACAAGTGGGATTGTGGATATGAGGGTGGAGTTTGATTGTGTTGTAGCCTGTGGATGTTCTGCCTAGTGTTGGTTGTCCTCCTTCTCAAGTGATTTAAGTTGTTGGGGAAAATTGTGTGAGGGTGATGAAGTTATAGAGGTTGGACAGTAAGGTTGTTCAGTAACATAAATGTTTTGTAGGGACTGAAGAGAAAAAGAGGTGGGGTTATAAGGTTGATTGGATATAGTTGGGTCTAGGGAGGTCGATGGTAAAGCTTGTAAGAGAGGAGCAATAATGGGAAGGTCATTATGAGCAGGTTGCATGGGGAACACATTAAATGAAGTTGGTGATGGGAAGCAACCGTCGTTTGGAAGGGGTGAAGTATTAATTTCAGTTGAGTGAAGGTAAGAGGGTGGAGGGGGAATAATTGTTGTTTCGAGTGCTAGGTTTTCTATAGGAGGTAAGGAAACGTGGTCTTTTGCATGTGTTATTATGGGTATTGGGGTTTGGGTTGTCTTTGTTGCAACCAAGTGAGTAATAGGTTCTCTTGGTACTTGGAGTGTCATAATTGGATTAGGGTTGGTCTTTGGATTTGGTGGAAGATAAGGATCATCTGAAGGGTCAATTAGTTCAAGGATAGGGGTAAATTTATTATTAGTAGAGAGGAGCGGTGTATTTTTTTTTTTTTAGGTGAGAGGTGTGTTAGCAAAGGTTTAGTAAAATTATTGTTAGGATTATTAGGGGATAAAATAGCAAGATTTACCTCCCTTAATGAATTTTGCAGTGGTTTGGTAGGTGGGTGAATTTTTACGGAGCCTACTAGCATGGAGTGGTTAGTATTAAACTTATTGTTAGTAGCTTTGTTGGAGGATTTTCTAGGAAAATTGACCACATGCCCCTCCTCTGTTTACTGTGATGAAGACTGTAGTGGTGAATTGTTGTCACAAAATGGTTTAGTAGTAGCATAGTCATTAGTGTGAAAGGCGCAGAGTCATTGATTATGACCTAATCGACCACACTTAACACATAACATATTTAATCCCTCGTAAAGTATTGTTTGCTTATGAGTACTGATATAAGCATATGACCTTAGTGGTTGATCCAGAGGGACTTCCATGCATAGTCGTGCATAGCGTCCTCTTGTAGTTGAAGAAGTGCATGTATCAATAGTTAATAATTTGCCAATCTTGTTACCTAGTTTTTGTAAAATTTGTAGAGAATAAAACTCGGTCGGTAGTTCCGGAAGTCGCAACCATATGGCAGAGTAAGTAATTTTTGTTAAGGATGCCATGAATTTAGGTTCCCATTGTCGTACCGAGACAAAATGATTTAATACAAACCATGGTCCATCATGTAAAGCATGGATCTTGTTTTCCTCCTTTTGAAACTTGAGAAGGAAAAAATCAGAGCCTAAGTCAATTAGAGGTAGGTTTTCAGTTGGCTTCCTATCACGACCCGAAATTCCACCTTCGGGTCGTGATGACGTCTAACGTTGAACCCGCTAGACAAGCCAACGTGTACAGTTAAACTAACATGATAACACCGAATTAACAAAATAAGCTAAAAACAGTTCACAATTTTTAACAGCGGAAATAGATAAAGTGTCAAAGCTAAGTAAGGATAACATAATACAACGTTGCAATAATTTCCCAAAACCTGGAGTCACAAACTCACGAACTGTCTATAGGAGTGCTAAATACAAAGTCTGAAATGAAATACATGACTATCTCTGAAAACTAGAGGAAAAACAAGACAAAAATACATAAACTAGGGATAGGAGAGACGCCAAGGCCCATGAACGCCAGCGGGTATACCTTGAAGCCTCTGAGGGATGGACTGAAGGAGACTCCCTCAATGCTGTCCACAGGGTCCTGGTGCGGGATCTGCACAACAATAAGATGTGCAGTGTAGCATCAGTACAACCGACCCCATGTACTGAATAAGTGCCTCGCCTGACCTCGGCCGAAGTAGTGACGAGGCTAGACTTGACAACAAACGTTAACCTGTCATATTCTACAACATATATCGTGGAAAAATAAAGTAAGAGATAAACAGATACGTAGGGGGATACAGGAGCAGACAATGGGGTAACAAGTGAGATAGAGCAGTTAATTAAGCACATAGGAACAGATAAGAAGGCAATTTATCAGAAATATGCTAATGAAACAAATATGAATGCTAGAAATGTAATTAATGGCACAGCATCACCCTTCGTGATTTTACTCTATTCCTCTCAATGCAATGTACGATGTAAGATGGCATGAATCATGGCACGGAATCACCCTTCGTGCTTTTACTCTCTTCCTCACGATGAAATGTATTATGTATGTCAATGTAATCATGGCACGACATCAACCTTCGTGCTTTTAAATATAAATCATGGCACGACATCACCATTCGTACTTTTACTCTCTTCCTCACTATTCAATATATGATGTAATCAATGTAAATCATGGCACGGCATCACCCTTCGTGCTTTTACTCTCTTCCTTACTATGCAATATATGATGTAATCAATGTAAATCATGGCACGGCATCACCCTTCGTGCTTTTACTCTCTTTCTCACTATGCAATATATGATGTAGTTAATTTAAATCATGGCACGACATCACCCTTCGTGCTTTACACTCTTCCTCACCAATGCAATGACAATTATCAAAATGGCAAGGAATGCAGCATAGTGGAATCACAAATCATGATCACCCGGCAAGGGGAAAATATCAGTCATTATCGTAACAAATTTGCCCGGCAAGGGTCTCAGTTATAACCAACATTTTCAAGTATATCCTTTACAGTTGGGTCCTCAATAGTACCATTTCGTCACAAATTCATCAACGAGAATTTTCAACAACAATCGACTTCCAAGTAGAGATAAATTCATAATACAATGGATATGGAAGATTCGATTGCATAGTGTACTAAAATTTGAACATCGCGATCGCGGGTCAAGGAGTGCGATCGCAGAGTATGCCTGGCTCAAGCTATGCGATCGCGGGCCAAGGTATGCGATCGCAGAGAATCTTCACCAAGCCCCCACCCAGCTCCACCTAGGGCACTATGCGATCGCGGAGCTCACCATGCGATCGCATAGTGTAGCAGTTTAGACCCCTCAAGTCAAGCATATGCGATCGCAGAAGACCTTACGGCGATCGCATAGAGCACGACACCAAACACCAGCAACTGTTATAAAACACCAGATTTTTGACTCTTTTACACCCCATTAGCTACCCGAAACTCACTCGAACCCTCGGGTCTCAAAACCAAAAATACACACAACTCCCAAAACATCCTACGGACTTATTCAAGCATTTAAATCACCAAAATATCATCAAAATCAATGAATTAAACCTCGAAACTCATAGAATTTCCTTAAAACTTCATAAAGCTTAATTATTCCAATTTTGATCCGAAACACGTCATTTCAAGTCCGTTTTACCCAAATTTTACAGATAACTCACATAACATATATTAAACTTGTTCCGGGCTCCGGAACCACAATACGGGCCCGGTAACACAGAGTTCACATCAAAGTTCATTTTCAAAAGTCTTTCTTATTTTCATAAAATAATATTCTTTAAAATTCATTTATCGGGCTTGGGACCTCGGAATTCGATTCCGGGCATACGCCCAGGTCCCATATTTTCCTACGGACCCTCCGGGACCGTCAAATCACGGGTCCGGGTCCGGTTACCAAAAATGTTGACCAAAGTTAACTTTATTCCATTAATTAATATAAATTCAACCGTTCAACACATTTCCATATAAAAACTTCCCGGCTACGTGCTCGGGTTGTGCACGCACATCGAGGTGAGATTAACGCAGGCTTTTAGGACCTCGGAACACAGTTTCTGCTAAATTACACAAGAGGACCTTTTGGGTCATCACAATCTCCACCTCTAAAGCAACCGTTCGTCCTCGAACAGACATAGAAAAGTACCTGAATCGGGGAAAAGGTGGGGATAACGGCTCCGCATATCGAGCTCGGGCTCCCAGGTAGCTGCCTCAACAGGCTGACCTCTCCACTGAACACGAACTGAAGGATAACTCTTCGATCTCAACTGTCCCGCCTGCCGATCTAATATGGCTACCAGCTCCTCCTCATAAGACAAATCCTTGTCCAACTGGACACCACTGAAGTCAAGTACATGGGATGGGTCCGCAATATACCTCCGGAGCATAGACACGTGAAATACTGGATGCACGGCTGACAAACTAGGTGGCAAGGCAAGTCTGTAGGCCACCTCTCCTACCTTGTCCAGAATCTCAAATGTACCAATGTACCCAGGGCTCAACTTGCCCTTCTTTCCGAATCTCATCACGCCCTTCATGGGCGATACCCGAAGAAATACCTGGTCGCCTATCATAAATGCCAAATCTCGAACTCTGTGACCCGCATAACTCTTCTTCCTGGACTGAGCTATACGAGGTCTATCCTGAATAAGGTTCACCTTGTCCAAGGCATCCTGGACTAACTCGAAACCCAACAATCTAGCCTCTCCGGGCTCAAACCATCTGACTGGAGACCGACACCGTCTACCATACAATGCCTCATAAGGAGCCATCTGAATGCTCGACTGATAGCTGATGTTGTAGGCAAACTCAGCTAAAGGCAAGAACTGGTCCCATGAACCACCAAAATCAATAACACAAGCTCGCAACATATCCTCCAAAATTTGAATAGTACGCTCGGACTGCCCGTCCGTTTGAGGATGAAATGTTGTGCTCAAATCAATCTAGGTGCCCAACTCTCGCTGAAATACTCTCCAAAAATGGGAGGTAAATTGAGTACCTCGGTCTGATATAATGGACATGGGCACACCATGCAGTCTAACAATCTCTCTCATATAGATCCTTACCAACTTCTCTGCTGAATACGAAACTGATACTGGAATGAAATGCGCTGACTTGGTCAGCCTATCCACAATGACCCATACTGCATCAAATATCCTCTGAGTCCGTGGGAGTCCAACTACAAAGTCCATGGTGATAAGCTCCCACTTCCACTCGAGAAGTTGAATCTGCTGCATCAAACCACCGGGTCTCTGTTGCTCGTACTTAACCTGCTGACAGTTCATGCACCGAGCTACATACGCTACAATATCCTTCTTCATCCTCTGCCACCAATAGTGTTGCCGCAAGTCCTGGTACATCTTTGCGGCGCCCGGATGAATAGAATACCGGGAATTATGGGCCTCCTGAAATATCAGCTCACGAATACCATCCACATCAGGTACACAAATCCGACCCTGCATCCTCAAAACTCCCTCAACATCAACCGTAACCTGCTTGGCATCTCTGTGCCTAACCCTATCTCTAAGAACACATAAATGGCGATCATCATACTGCCTGGCCTGAATACGGTCATACAAAGAAGAACGGGCTAGGGTATGGGCCAAAACACTGTCAGTCTCAGAAACCTCCAATCTCACCAATCGATTGGCTAACACCTGAACATTCAAAGCAAGAGGTCGCTCTCCGACTGATAAATAGGCAAGACTACCCATACTGGCTGACTTCCGGCTCAAAGCATCGGCCACCACATTGGCCTTCCCCGGATGATATAGAATGGTAATATCATAATCCTTCAGCAACTCTANGAACCCTAACCGTGTAGGAGACTTCTATTTCAACCGGGAAACATTTAACTCGTCAAACTCAGAATTGGGCGAAACTGGGGACCCCTGGCGTTTGGGCTCTAACGCCCCCCTAACGCTAGGGGGGCTGGCGTTATGGCCCTAACTCCCCCCTAACGCCAGGGGGGCCAGGCCTTATGGGGTAAACACCCCCCTAACGCCAGGGGGGCCAGACTTTATGGGGCAAACGCCCGGCTATCGCCCGGGCGTCTCCTTTTGCATATTTTTGACGTATTTGCATCCCTTTAGCTCCGTTTCCATTTCCAATTCACCTACACATGAAATAAACTCCATTAAGCACATAACAAGTGTAATTTTATCATTAATGC